>QRAM01000296.1:89423-120500 GCA_013436055.1 Halocynthia roretzi | reverse complement strand
GTGCTTATTGCTACATAGTCAGTGTGTGAAGGGATCTAAACAGCGCTACGCGACATATTATATTCGTTATTACATGTGTATAGGAAATTACATGATATGTACTTTGATTCATTCGCACGATTGAATGTTACACTGTTGTATATTCTGAATAATTATGGAGATAATGTTTATACTTAAGTTAATAATCCAATAGCTTCACTATATCCTCACTCAACTGCCTTATAGCGATAATCAAAGTTAGCAAGCTTGCTATGTCTAGAATTATAAATATGATACTGTTATTAAGATGAATGATTTGATAGTCGGAAGCGGTTGCTTGCTGATGAGATTTTAGTTTACTATGAACGCATAATTGCTCATTATTCTTGTTAAATAAGCAGGGCAGACTTGTGTTAATTCGAACGACTCATTCATCATGTTGTTAATAAGCTCGAAATGTCTATTCTGTTATATGTAACAGTGTTATTGGTGAACGATATCATCTTCTCGTAACTAAAAACTTAAGTTAAATCTAGTTATTTTGTTCAACCCCTGATCACCCAAAACCTACCTCTGGTAAATTATAGCTGCTGGTATTTTACAGTGTCCCCCCCCCCCCTAAGTCTATGCTATACTGACCTGAGTGAGATTTTTCTAAGTTAAAAATATTTCAATATTTGACAAACAGAACCTCGAGTCTCCCTTATCGCATCTATGCAATCTACTTCGGAGCTTGGTAAGCAGGTTTTTTTAATTCGCTGACTCATTCCTTGACCAAGTATAGAGATTGATAAGCCAACCGCAGTAATTTTATTTCTTGCTAAAGATGGGGATGTTATATAAACACATAGCGTCCCTTGATCTCTGTCCACCCCTTAAGATATCACAACTCACACCTAATAACCCCCCTAGCATCCACTGATCTCTCTGCCTCCTAATGAATTCACAGTGATCACGTTAAGAACTACTGGTCTACTGCATACCGTTTGTTGAGTGTAATATTGTGACATTTACTATATGAGCATGTCCGTACGTGTCATGAAAGGGTTAATATTTGCAATGTATTCGCATCTGTTTACTGATCTGCAATAATATGATTGATTGATAGTTAATGTACATTTTTGACAGCTAATACCAGTCCTCGAGACAACGTTTCTGAGCAATCGCGTCACGTAACGTAAAGTTTCGATCTACGTCATTTGTCATTACGTCATGACCCCACTGACCTTGACACATAAATATGTACATTACACTACTTTCAATTGCAGTTCAATTACAATTTTATCCTCTCATCTCACAACATTTGATTGACACCGGAGAAATCCTCATTAAAATAAATTTTCGGTAGCTTGAACTTCGACCTGGTTCCTTTTACTTTGAGCTAGTACTGTATAAATTATCGTTTCAATATTTCATAAATCAGCGACTAGCGACCCCATTTCTTTCAACACCCGTTTCCAGCCTATGCTATACTGAACTTAGTGAGATTTTTCCAAGTTCGAAATACCAGTTCAGAACTTTTGAGTCGACCCTATCACAAATCTGTAATTTACTTCGCGGTTTGGTTGGTTGGTTTTTTTTTTTTTACCACGCTTAAGCATGAAAGGAGTCGTATTGTCTGTAACTCGTAAGATCTGTATATTGCTCACCTGAAACTCCTCTTAATTTATCCACCTCCCTCGCGACACATCAATCAAATCTTGGTGACGTTTCTACAGAACACCTTCATGTGTGTATTGATGTCGATTATGACAACATAGTTTCAATTGTTCTTCGAAGGCGGGTTTTTTACAGAGGTCAAATGAAGGTCTTGATGAATAAAGTTAACTCGCCGACATTGTGATCAATCTTCTTCAGTGGTTAACCAGCATGGTTCAATTCATATTATCATTAATACACTCGAGTGTGACACTAATTCCTTCCCCACTGTTATTATTCACCCTCAAACAACCCATGTACCTCACCCATCTCAGAAGTACGTAAACTTCTCGCTTAACGACCAGCTTCTGCCTCAACGACCAGGGAAATATCTTTAAATATTGGTTTAATATCACCCGCGTGATGGAGTTCATGAGAACTTATCAAGTATTAGTTTAATATGAATTTAATGGAAACACTATCTAACAGTCGTAAGTGTGAGGAACAGTTGGTTGTTAAGTGAGGAATGCATTACTGTATTTGTAGTGACCTGACATTCCCTCCCATTGCTATCTACGATATCATAGGATAGTTTATAAGGTCATTATTTGTACAAAGATAACGATTTTAATCATTAGCTTTGACTTAGTCTTTTTTTTCACTATCTTATCTTTATCTCCTATGTTTTGATAAGCCTTTCCTCCATTCTTTCGCTTTCGGTTCGTACTTTCTAGGAAAACCTAAAAAAGAGATAAAACCTCTGGCGTGTATGTACGTACGTTGAATATTTTTAACGTTGAAAAAATGCTGTGCGTCAATACCAAGAACGTCAGATATAGGAATAAGATAACAACACAACATTGGTTCACGAACTGGGATTGCACATTCCCTCAGGGTTGTTTAAAACTATTGAGTGTCAAATAAGTTCTCTTCTATTTTACATCCATCTACTAATGTCCTGGATAATAAATAATAAATCGATATCAAATAGTAATAGATGTGGATTTACTTGTATCAATTATCTCAATAACTAATGCACTGTACTGTAGGTGTGATATTGGTGATGTTGGTAATGCACGTGTTTATAATCCCTTGTTAGCAAGCTTTATCGGTTAAGTCTCTGATGTAGTTAATGTTACATAAATATAAGCTTACTCGTATCAATTGTACCAAGAAGGCACTGTACTGTACAGCTAGAATGACCATACTATGAATCTTATATAAACTGCGTTTATAATCTACACGCTAACATGCTATATCATATCCAGTATCTGGGAGCTATTCCAATTCCATTGCAATACCTCGGTACTTTTTTTCTTGCTACGCCGAAATTAAATTGCGAAAAGTAGGTCACATGCTACTAAAATCTTCGGCCTTATATTGAGACTGTAGGTACTGGTCTATGAGCATCTTTGCCCATTAACATCGATTATTCCATTATTTATATATATTTCCGAATACAGACCACAATGAAATAAGAAATTGATGCTAAGACACTTTTCTAAAATATTTTCAATGATATATTCTTGGTTACTTTTATATAATCCGCTATCTGACGAAGTCGTGTTATTATTCAAACTTCAATACATATTCAGATTTACGTTTTTGTTTCGTTGACGTCCGTATATCATAATTCCATCGATTCAACCACTTGAAAAAACTTGAAGAAACTATTTCATTGAAGTCAGTAGAATCTCTAACTAATTTTCTTATAGATTTCCATATATTTTAAACTTACGTTTCGTTGGCGTCTGTACACCATTACCTCATGTACGCTTCTACTTTCTCAAGTTTCGTTCCCGCTATTTATACGTTTTCCTAAGATTTTTACGGTCGCAAACGAAAAAAAGTCCTTTTTCGATCCTGAAGACGATTTATTTGAATAAATTTAAATAATTTTGGTTAGACCATGATCATCATGCAAATAATAAGAAATTATGATGACACAATACAGTACTATCTATCTGATATTTGTTCCCAAACAAATATTTTCGTTACGTCATAGTTCATGGTCAAGAAAACTTCGATTATCATGCCGGATCATCAGACGAGTCATTACGAATTAATTATGCGGCAATAATACAATGTTTAAGTAGATTGCGTTTATTTTCGGCTCCACGATTTGTCGGCATCAAATTTAAGCTGTGTCGAGATCTTAATTAGTGTTAATTGAGGATTAACACAGGACAAATTCTCCTTATTAGCTGTGAAACATAAGTACACCAATACAACACATAATTCGGCTTCAAATAACTCAGTGGTGCTCAGTACTTCTCACGACCCTTATTTCGTGCGTTCCAGACTTCGAATGATAAATTCATTCGGAGTTCGACCAATGCTTCGACGTTCGAACTGCTCGCGTACTAAAAAAGGTTTTAATCGCGGTGAGTGGCCGAATTCGACTCAGGAATAATTAAAATTGACACTTTGTTGAACACCACCCAGGCAGAACTTATTTGAGCTAGTTTTAATACTTTGTTAAGAGTGTGAATAAATATCGAAGCTTATTATGCACGACAGTGGTGATTGGTAAATTAAAAACACAGTCGAATATACGCCCATGGGCGTTTTTTCTAGAATATTGGTCTTGCTGTCGCGTCACGTATACTGAATGTAAAGTAAGGTTGCCGTGGGGGTCACAATAAAAGTCATAATCTCAACTCGTGTTTGTTTGTGCTTGTGTGATCGCAAATAAGATAAAAAATTTGCTGTTTCATTTTGGAAATGAGTTTCACTCTCGTTATTGTTTCAATCGTTTTCTCAGCGCTTGGATGAACCATTGAATATATGAAACGGATGATGAATCCATTATTACATACATATATGAAATGCGTTTCAATTTCTAATCAAACGATTAAATCTAATACTGTAACTTTGAATAAACCGATTAACGAACTTTCGACTACGTTGTCGAATACGGATAATCAAAACTTGTAAGTGCGATACCAATGCTGCATGGATTAGTTGTTCTTAATGGGAGTAGTATGGCTTCCCTGTGGACACTTGTGAGGCAGAGATCAGGGAGGCGCTAGGTGTTTACATTTACATAAATATCCCTATCTTTAGCAAGAAATAAAACTACTACCGTTGGCTTATCAATCTCTATACTTGGTCGAGAAAGGATTCAGTAAAAAATCTGTTAACCAAGCCGCAAAGCGAATTACAGATATGTGATAAGGGGGACGCGAGGTTCTGTTTGTTAAATAGTGAAATTAATATTTTTACCTTAGCAAAATCTTACTACGGTCGGTATAGCAGCTTAGGCCAAAGCAAATACCAGAAAAAGGGCACTGGAAAAGGTTAAGAACCACAGATGTCTTGCATAGAGCTAGATGAAAATAATGAATTCTCGTGAACACAAGCATAGCGGGACGTGTATATTTTCGTCTAGACGCTCCCAACATACGAACACTCGACATACGAACATTCAGTGATACGAACAAACGATTTAAGAACAATTTAGTTTGTTGTGCCTGTTTCCTTATTACAGCGGTTCGATGCAATCTTGCTGGTTGGTATTTTTTACCACACTCTGTGTTCGTGCTGCGGTTTTATGTGCGAGCATTCCGTGCTTACCCCGATATCTCTTAATACATTTTTGTGGTGTTGTGTTTTCATCATGGTCGGAGAATAGCGAAAGGCTTGTATTGTTAGTATTGTTAGTGTAGATAGTGTTGAAAAGCATTTCTAATATTGACTAAACTGACTTGCTCATTACTTACTTTTCAATATTTACTTATAATCACAAGGCATCAATAAAAGTGTCGCTATTGCTTTCTATTGAACAGTATAGTAGCAGAATATCAAATGTCGCACAACCTATCAGTCTCCAAGTATCCCTGAATCTAGATGTAACTACCGCCTCCATAAAGGCAAGAACCTGCGCTTCATCCCTGCTGTGTCACTGTTATACCAAGCATCGACAGCATAGTTCAACGTGCTAAATCATATTAAAAAAAAACATATCAATACATCTATAGCTGCCTAATTACATCTAAATCACGCATCGAAAGTTAATTTAAAAAACATATCGCTGCATTCACAATTGCTGTATTACTTCTAAGCCACACTGCTACAACATAGTTCAACGCAAAATTACTTAAACTACTGTATTATTTCTAAAGCATTTTTCGACCTCCTATTCTTAAAATAACAGATTATTTTATCACTACATTCTTCATTTCTTCTCAATTACTTCTAAAACCATGCATCGACAACGACATCTCAACCTCTAATGACTTCTCTAATGCATTTGTTTCTGTAATATCACTTCCGTAACTGATTGTTTTTCATGTTCTAATCATTCAGATTAATGTTTCTGTCAGTTCTCCAAAAGTTCAATAGGCTATTTAATGACAATATAATGAAGTGATAAATGGAAAGCCCCACTTTCTTGCATATTATGAGGTCACACAATATCCTGAAAGTAGTTTAAATCTAAAAGAGGATTAGTTTGCGATCTGTCAATTGATATCAAGTCAATAAATGTAATAATCACACCTACAGGCGTCACTGCTTTATATTTTTGAATGATTTTAATTGGTTGTCACAGATATTACAATTATTTCGATAACATATTGATCTAATCCAGGGGTGGGCAACGGGGGAACATGAGGAACAAAACATTGTGGAGGGCCAATAGTCTGAACTCATTTCTGTAATCCATTAATTTAATTTCTTTTGCAAAAAGCGATAAATTGCATTGCTTTGACAAGCTGTGACTGGTAAGAGTCAATGTTATGACTATTAAACAATGAACATGTGAGATTGCCTTACAAGAAATTTCATTTATTCAATCACGTTTTCGAAAAACAATGGCCGGATGCTACAACACGTTTATTTTCTAATTTCTATTTAACCTTACGAGGGCCAGTCAACGTCAGCCAAAGGGCTGTATGTGACCCACGGGTCGTGCTATGCCCAGGCCTGGTCCATTCTCTAGTGCTAAACCCATATTCAAGTGAACTTCGTCTTCACCATGACAGTATATACCCATCTATCGTCTTAATATCTTAGTGGTCCAGCGCTCTGTCTTACTATCGCCTCTCTCTTCAGTCACTAATCTCAATTAACTTAACAATCTGAAGAATCTCTTATATATATATAGATAAAGTTGTACGGACTTCAACGAAACGTTACTAAAAGTATATTTGTGATAAATGAGGAATTAGATCAGTTATCAGATCGAAATCACAATTTCATCGAATGAGCGACTCGTTGACTCGTTGATCAATTGATTCGACTCAAAGTCACTATTTGAGGTGTCCGGACTTCAACGAAACGATTAAAGAAACCAGACAACGAAAGTATCATCAACCTCATTCATACATTGCAAAAACGTGAAATAATTATCTCGTCAGAATCAGTAAATTCAACAGAATAAAATGAATATTCACACGAATATGACGTAACAGTGATATATTTGCTGAACCTTGGTTTTAGTCAAGTTCGGTTTTTGTCATAGTTTTCTATGTCTGGTTTTCGTTAAAATTTTCGGTGTTCGTCACCACTGGCGTTCAGAGATCAGGGGTCACTAGGTATCCCCATCTTTGGCAAGGCATAAAATTACTGTCGTTGGCTTATCAATTTCTATACTTGGTCGAGAAATGATTCAGCCAAGTTAAAAAAAAACTGCTAAAACTCACAAAGCGCGGCAAACGTCATCTTCAAAGCATTTCCTAAATCCTAATCAAGAAATCTAATTAACTGTAGCTACATATTACCTACTCCAAGACACACAATGAGTAACTTTATTTTACACACCTTGATTTACTTAATTATTTCGGTGAGTGACGTCACGAATGACGTAGTTAATATCCTGTCAATCTCACGATGCCTGAAATTAATTTATCCAGTAGTGGTGAATTATTCTCTTATACGACATCGGGGGCAATTAGAATGAGAGTTTACATGCAGAGAATGAATTCTATACTTATGTTTCATGATGTGATTAAGCCTTTCTTTTCTGATATTTGCTTGGTGAATATACTAGACCAGTGATTCTTAACCTTCCTTGTTCAGCGCCCTTTGATATTTGCTCGAGCTAGCGCTCTCCCAAGCCAATGCTATACCCCCCCTTGCTAAGTTAAAAATATCAGTTTCAATATTTGACAAATAGAACCTCGAGTCTCCCCTATCACATATCTGTAATCTACTTCACAGCTTGGTTAGCAGTTTTTTACTTGGCTGAATCCTTTCTCTGGGGATATTTATGTAAATTTGATCAACTAGCGAGGGTTAAAGTTCAAATTGTCGAATTCGAAGTTCGAATCAATTATACCCATTAAAAATAACAGAAAGTGAATTAATCCGTTTCTAGATCCTAATCCGAACTGATTTCAACCAACTCGAACAGCAAATACACAAAATTGAAGGTAAAAATTACACAATGTCCTGAATACATTCAAAGCTTGTTACTTCGACGTCAGCTAGCTCAAAATTACGTTTAGCTTGAACTGATTTGATGGTCCTGGCGAAATCCCTATTAAAATGCTTGTATTCACTACGCTGTGATCGTTTCGAGTATCTTGAATTCTGGAACGTTGTAATATTTACAGCGCCCCCCAACGGCCGTTCAAATTCAATTCCAACTTTATTATTTCCCTCTTCGATATAAATTTCAAAAATTACAAAATTTTGATTAGGAATTCGAATCAAGGGTATACTACATTCAGAGTATATGTATAAGCTATAGTATAAAATGGTAATGTTTATACTTGGGTCTCATCCCCATCTAATTTTATAGATACAGATATAAACGCATTCCGAAATCCGAAACACTATGAATCCTAGTCATTCCGGATAAAGGATCCTTGACCTCGACCTTGTAATACAGTGGTCTCCAAACTGTTGGTCGAAGAAAAAAATTCTGGGGTCGCCTGTTGTTTCATAAACAAGAGAAATATACCTGCTGCATTTTATGAAACAGTTATGTTGCGCGACATTCGTGGAACAGTTTTTTTTCTAGTAACATTTCTATATGAACGTCTTTTTAGCATGTAGTGACAACCCTGTCAGCAAAACATGGCAAAATCAATGTAATACTAGCTGATTTTGCTGTCAGGAAATTGAGTAATTAAGTAATTTCTTTCTCTGTAAACTATCTGCACATGTTGGGGTCGTGATTTCGATTTATTTCGGAAATTGGGGTGATTAAAAAAACGTTTTTGGACCACTGATATAATATATAAGTATTCCAGTACATATTGAGACATGTAACCAACGTAACATGTAACCACAACAACCTCTTGACCTATAANAACATTCAGTGATACGAACAAACGATTTAAGAACAATTTAGTTTGTTGTGCCTGTTTCCTTATTACAGCGGTTCGATGCAATCTTGCTGGTTGGTATTTTTTAACACTCTGTGTTCGTGCTGCGGTTTTATGTGCGAGCATTCCGTGCTTACCCCGATATCTCTTAATACATTTTTGTGGTGTTGTGTTTTCATCATGGTCGGAGAATAGCGAAAGGCTTGTATTGTTAGTGTAGATAGTGTAGATAGTGTTGAAAAGCATTTCTAATATTGACTAAACTGACTTGCTCATTACTTACTTTTCAATATTTACTTATAATCACAAGGCATCAATAAAAGTGTCGCTATTGCTTTCTATTGAACAGTATAGTAGCAGAATATCAAATGTCGCACAACCTATCAGTCTCCAAGTATCCCTGAATCTAGATGTAACTACCACCTCCATAAAGGCAAGAACCTGCGCTATGTTAAACCATTAATATTTAAAACAAAAATCGCTTCATCCCTGCTGCGTCACTGTTATACCAAGCATCGACAGCATAGTTCAACGTGCTGAAGCGTATTAAAAAAAAACATATCAATACATCTATAGCTGCCTAATTACATCTAAATCACGCATCGAAAGCATATATAAAAAAACATATCGCTGCATTCACAATTGCTGTATTACTTCTAAGCCACACTGCTACAGCATAGTTCAACGCAAAATTACTTAAACTACTGTATTATTTCTAAAGCATTTTTCGACCTCCTATTCTTAAAATAACAGATTATTTTATCACTACATTCTTCATTTCTTCTCAATTACTTCTAAAACCATGCATCGACAACGACATCTCAACCTCTAATGACTTCTCTAATGCATTTGTTTCTGTAATATCACTTCCGTAACTGATTGTTTTTCATGTTCTAATCATTCAGATTAATGTTTCTGTCAGTTCTCCAAAAGTTCAATAGGCTATTTAATGACAATATAATGAAGTGATAAATGGAAAGCCCCACTTTCTTGCATATTATGAGGTCACACAATATCCTGAAAGTAGTTTAAATCTAAAAGAGGATTAGTTTGCGATCTGTCAATTGATATCAAGTCAATAAATGTAATAATCACACCTACAGGCGTCACTGCTTTATATTTTTGAATGATTTTAATTGGTTGTCACAGATATTACAATTATTTCGATAACATATTGATCTAATCCAGGGGTGGGCAACGGGGGAACATGAGGAACAAAACATTGTGGAGGGCCAATAGTCTGAACTCATTTCTGTAATCCATTAATTTAATTTCTTTTGCAAAAAGCGATAAATTGCATTGCTTTGACAAGCTGTGACTGGTAAGAGTCAATGTTATGACTATTAAACAATGAACATGTGAGATTGCCTTACAAGAAATTTCATTTATTCAATCACGTTTTCGAAAAACAATGGCCGGATGCTACAACACGTTTATTTTCTAATTTCTATTTAACCTTACGAGGGCCAGTCAACGTCAGCCAAAGGGCTGTATGTGACCCACGGGTCGTGCTATGCCCAGGCCTGGTCCATTCTCTAGTGCTAAACCCATATTCAAGTGAACTTCGTCTTCACCATGACAGTATATACCCATCTATCGTCTTAATATCTTAGTGGTCCAGCGCTCTGTCTTACTATCGCCTCTCTCTTCAGTCACTAATCTCAATTAACTTAACAATCTGAAGAATCTCTTATATATATATAGATAAAGTTGTACGGACTTCAACGAAACGTTACTAAAAGTATATTTGTGATAAATGAGGAATTAGATCAGTTATCAGATCGAAATCACAATTTCATCGAATGAGCGACTCGTTGACTCGTTGATCAATTGATTCGACTCAAAGTCACTATTTGAGGTGTCCGGACTTCAACGAAACGATTAAAGAAACCAGACAACGAAAGTATCATCAACCTCATTCATACATTGCAAAAACGTGAAATAATTATCTCGTCAGAATCAGTAAATTCAACAGAATAAAATGAATATTCACACGAATATGACGTAACAGTGATATATTTGCTGAACCTTGGTTTTAGTCAAGTTCGGTTTTTGTCATAGTTTTCTATGTCTGGTTTTCGTTAAAATTTTCGGTGTTCGTCACCACT
Source organism: Halocynthia roretzi (assembly GCA_013436055.1). Lineage (NCBI taxonomy): Eukaryota > Metazoa > Chordata > Ascidiacea > Stolidobranchia > Pyuridae > Halocynthia > Halocynthia roretzi. The sequence goes on along the minus strand of QRAM01000296.1, from coordinate 109,501 downwards.
GGCGTTCAGAGATCAGGGGTCACTAGGTATCCCCATCTTTGGCAAGGCATAAAATTACTGTCGTTGGCTTATCAATTTCTATACTTGGTCGAGAAATGATTCAGCCAAGTTAAAAAAAAACTGCTAAAACTCACAAAGCGCGGCAAACGTCATCTTCAAAGCATTTCCTAAATCCTAATCAAGAAATCTAATTAACTGTAGCTACATATTACCTACTCCAAGACACACAATGAGTAACTTTATTTTACACACCTTGATTTACTTAATTATTTCGGTGAGTGACGTCACGAATGACGTAGTTAATATCCTGTCAATCTCACGATGCCTGAAATTAATTTATCCAGTAGTGGTGAATTATTCTCTTATACGACATCGGGGGCAATTAGAATGAGAGTTTACATGCAGAGAATGAATTCTATACTTATGTTTCATGATGTGATTAAGCCTTTCTTTTCTGATATTTGCTTGGTGAATATACTAGACCAGTGATTCTTAACCTTCCTTGTTCAGCGCCCTTTGATATTTGCTCGAGCTAGCGCTCTCCCAAGCCAATGCTATACCCCCCCTTGCTAAGTTAAAAATATCAGTTTCAATATTTGACAAATAGAACCTCGAGTCTCCCCTATCACATATCTGTAATCTACTTCACAGCTTGGTTAGCAGTTTTTTACTTGGCTGAATCCTTTCTCTGGGGATATTTATGTAAATTTGATCAACTAGCGAGGGTTAAAGTTCAAATTGTCGAATTCGAAGTTCGAATCAATTATACCCATTAAAAATAACAGAAAGTGAATTAATCCGTTTCTAGATCCTAATCCGAACTGATTTCAACCAACTCGAACAGCAAATACACAAAATTGAAGGTAAAAATTACACAATGTCCTGAATACATTCAAAGCTTGTTACTTCGACGTCAGCTAGCTCAAAATTACGTTTAGCTTGAACTGATTTGATGGTCCTGGCGAAATCCCTATTAAAATGCTTGTATTCACTACGCTGTGATCGGATCGAGTATCTTGAATTCTGGAACGTTGTAATATTTACAGCGCCCCCCAACGGCCGTTCAAATTCAATTCCAACTTTATTATTTCCCTCTTCGATATAAATTTCAAAAATTACAAAATTTTGATTAGGAATTCGAATCAAGGGTATACTACATTCAGAGTATATGTATAAGCTATAGTATAAAATGGTAATGTTTATACTTGGGTCTCATCCCCATCTAATTTTATAGATACAGATATAAACGCATTCCGAAATCCGAAACACTATGAATCCTAGTCATTCCGGATAAAGGATCCTTGACCTCGACCTTGTAATACAGTGGTCTCCAAACTGTTGGTCGAAGAAAAAAATTCTGGGGTCGCCTGTTGTTTCATAAACAAGAGAAATATACCTGCTGCATTTTATGAAACAGTTATGTTGCGCGACATTCGTGGAACAGTTTTTTTTCTAGTAACATTTCTATATGAACGTCTTTTTAGCATGTAGTGACAACCCTGTCAGCAAAACATGGCAAAATCAATGTAATACTAGCTGATTTTGCTGTCAGGAAATTGAGTAATTAAGTAATTTCTTTCTCTGTAAACTATCTGCACATGTTGGGGTCGTGATTTCGATTTATTTCGGAAATTGGGGTGATTAAAAAAACGTTTTTGGACCACTGATATAATATATAAGTATTCCAGTACATATTGAGACATGTAACCAACGTAACATGTAACCACAACAACCTCTTGACCTATAATTTCACATTTCATAATGATAAAGCTTCCCACAAGACATCAGTCATTCGGCCGCAGAGAGATTTAAAATCAACCAAAACCAAATACTTTTGGTATTAAGTTACAGTCGCAAGGTTTCCTCAATTCATTATAATTATTTGCTCAGCCTCCGGCTTGTTTCCTAAACACAGGACGCTCGAGAACGATCTTTGACCGCAAATCTCACGGAATAATATTGATTAATTCGCCGCTAAATGTTAATTATCTTCTCGACCTTGAAATTCTTCGGAAGTTTCGGCAACCACGCCCAGCGATAACTAGACAAACTAAACAATGAAGCCGTTCTTCATTAGTAACCTAATTTGACATGACACAAAAAAATTACAATCAGGCAAATAAATCCGAGATTTGAGGTGGAATAAAGAAGTCTTTGTTGCTTTAAAGTAACATTTACATTTCAGCTTGCGTTTAAACTAGTAATTCTCGTGCTATCCAGTGGAAGTAAATTTGTATTAAGCTGCGTGAGTTATTATAATTGGAACTTTAGTAACACCAGCATGAATTTTACCAACGACCTCAAGCTAACAGGTTCCAAATTGGGCGCTTGGGCCTGACCGAAGATCTCGGACTAACCGAGTTTGAGCAAAACGAAGTTGAATACATGTATTTTAATTTTTCCGATTCCTGGCAAAAAAGAATCACTCTATTCAGGATTTACTCACTCATAGAAACATAGCCAGAATAACATAGTTGCTACCAATCCCGCTGTTTGAGGTTTTGATTGTTGTTTTTAGATAATTTGTGTATCAGGTTGTTTACAAATTCCCAGGCTTTCCATATTGAATGAAGAAACACTCCACATTCATTTTGATATCATTTACACGTAGGCAAATTAATATAGTGGTTGATGTTACGGGATTGCAGGATTTCATGCTTTTCAATAAACTTATTACGGTGAATACCAGCATTGTAATGTTTGCATTGCCTTGTGGTAATGTATTGGTGTCTTTTTTGTATGAAATGGAGGATGAATTGTGATTGTAGGTTCTTGTATCCTTCACATTTATTACACTCCTTTATATTTATATTGCATTGTGGTAACGTAATGAAATGGTGGATAAATTATGTTTGTAGGTTGTTGTCAGAACGCATCCCTATTTTCTCCTTTGAAATAAGTATTCATTCTATGTATCCCTTGCATGTAACGGAGGACTGGTGTATTAGATTGTACATTAGATTTGCATTGTCAAAATCCAAATATCTTACAATATATACAAGAACAGGGCGACGGTGTGATGGGAAAGCTAAAATTTGGTCGTACATATGCTCCCCAACTGCTGCATTGTCGAGTATTTCTAGAACATTAGAAATTGATCTCGTATCACAGATGTCGCTGGTCATGTTAGTTCAATTAATGTCGTGCATCGTCTTTTGCTAAGCGAAAATCCAGCAACTAATTTTGCTAAATTTGCTAATTGAAATTTCATTTGAATACAGAATCGGGAAATATTAAAATTTTACTCGGAAAGCCGAGTTTTCGAATCATGAAAATAATGAACAGAAAACATTAACGAGTTTCAACTTTCAAGGAAAAGGTCGAGCTTTGATGATCGATTGTACACGTTGAATTGGAATGCAGTTTGCACGTAAGGTTTCAGTTCCAACTTGAAATTTTTTTGAAATTGCAAATTTATAGAAACGAGGCCACGCTTGCCAAAAACGACTTTCGTCCGTAATGACGCAATATTTGTATTTTCTAGTATTTCCAATACTTATAACATGCGATATCGATATGACAGACATATAATACTGGAATATTTAATATTGGACTATCCCTTTGTTGCTATTACCATACAACACTGCACAGACATGTCTTATTACATTGAACTATTGAAAAAAAATTCCCTTCACACAGAAAATCTCGAATGATTTCTCTCGTTTGAAGATTCTGCTAATTTGGTGTTCCCACACAGAGTTAAAACATGATGCTGTTGCCGGTGTGTTGTTTGTCGATAGGGTCGTGTCATACACCAATAGGGGGCGCAATACACTTGGCTCGCCTTGCTGCCTGATAATTCATTGTTCAACTTTGACCTTTGACGCGGAGATTACACGGACTTATCCAATTTTTTTACAAACTGCAAAAAATTTTAAAAAANAATAATATTGATTAATTCGCCGCTAAATGTTAATTATCTTCTCGACCTTGAAATTCTTCGGAAGTTTCGGCAACCACGCCCAGCGATAACTAGACAAACTAAACAATGAAGCCGTTCTTCATTAGTAACCTAATTTGACATGACACAAAAAAATTACAATCAGGCAAATAAATCCGAGATTTGAGGTGGAATAAAGAAGTCTTTGTTGCTTTAAAGTAACATTTACATTTCAGCTTGCGTTTAAACTAGTAATTCTCGTGCTATCCAGTGGAAGTAAATTTGTATTAAGCTGCGTGAGTTATTATAATTGGAACTTTAGTAACACCAGCATGAATTTTACCAACGACCTCAAGCTAACAGGTTCCAAATTGGGCGCTTGGGCCTGAGTTTGAGCAAAACGAAGTTGAATACATGTATTTTAATTTTTCCGATTCCTGGCAAAAAAGAATCACTTTATTTAGGATTTACTCACTCATAGAAACATAATTTGTGTATCAGGTTGTTTACAAATTCCCAGGCTTTCCATATTGAATGAAGAAACACTCCACATTCATTTTGATATCATTTACACGTAGGCAAATTAATATAGTGGTTGATGTTACGGGATTGCAGGATTTCATGCTTTTCAATAAACTTATTACGGTGAATACCAGCATTGTAATGTTTGCATTGCCTTGTGGTAATGTATTGGTGTCTTTTTTGTATGAAATGGAGGATGAATTGTGATTGTAGGTTCTTGTATCCTTCACATTTATTACACTCCTTTATATTTATATTGCATTGTGGTAACGTAATGAAATGGTGGATAAATTATGATTGTGTAGGTTGTTGTCAGAACGCATCCCTATTTTCTCCTTTGAAATAAGTATTCATTCTATGTATCCCTTGCATGTAACGGAGGACTGGTGTGGTAGATTGTACATTAGATTTGCATTGTCAAAATCCAAATATCTTACAATATATACAAGAACAGGGCGACAGTGTGATGGGAAAGCTAAAATTTGGTCGTACATATGCTCCCAAACTGCTGCATTGTCGAGTATTTCTAGAACATTAGAAATTGATCTCGTATCACCGATGTCGCTGGTCATGTTAGTTCAATTAATGTCGTGCATCGTCTTTTGCTAAGCGAAAATCCAGCAACTAATTTTGCTAAATTTGCTAATTGAAATTTCATTTGAATACAGAATCGGGAAATATTAAAATTTTACTCGGAAAGCCGAGTTTTCGAATCATGAAAATAATGAACAGAAAACATTAACGAGTTTCAACTTTCAAGGAAAAGGTCGAGCTTTGATGATCGATTGTACACGTTGAATTGGAATGCAGTTTGCACGTAAGGTTTCAGTTCCAACTTGAAATTTTTTTGAAATTGCAAATTTATAGAAACGAGGCCACGCTTGCCAAAAACGACTTTCGTCCGTAATGACGCAATATTTGTATTTTCTAGTATTTCCAATACTTATAACATGCGATATCGATATGACAGACATATAATACTGGAATATTTAATATTGGACTATCCCTTTGTTGCTATTACCATACAACACTGCACAGACATGTCTTATTACATTGAACTATTGAAAAAAATTCCCTTCACACAGAAAATCTCGAATGATTTCTCTCGTTTGAAGATTCTGCTAATTTGGTGTTCCAACACAGAGTTAAAACATGATGATGTTGCCGGTGTGTTGTTTGTCGATAGGGTCGTGTCATACACCAATAGGGGGCGCAATACACTTGGCTCGCCTTGCTGCCTGATAATTCATTGTTCAACTTTGACCTTTGACGCGGAGATTACACGGACTTATCCAATTTTTTTACAAACTGCAAAAAATTTTAAAAAAATTTCGCATCTATTTCTGGGTATTTGATGTAATTTCATCACCTTTATTCTACCGTGAAACTAAGCGGTATTTAGTTTCAAATATCTGTTTCGTTTCGAGGTTTGTGACGTAACATAGCGCGAAGTTTGATTTCACAGTAGCAAAATTATGTTCGTTTCGACGCGGTCGAAAAACGATATTTCGATTGCAATCGTATGACGGAGTTCCCCGGTCAAAATGATATTTGATTGATGGATGGCTGTCAATTCAACATCAAGTCGTCGATGGTCTCTATATGATCGTGATACTAGAGTACTGGTTTTTACCTTTTTTAACAGCAGTAACTTTATTTCTTGCTAAAAATATGGATATTTATGTAAATGTAAACACGTAGTGCCCCTCATAGCACCCTTTAATCTCTGTCCACCCCCTCAAGTTCACAGCGCCCACATGAGGGCAGTACCATCTACATTGCGACGCGTTATAACGAATCGTCGTTCGCATACAGATGTCACGCAGATATAATTGCTGCGTTTCTACGTGTTACAACACAGAGCCATGATCTACACCGAGGTCCCATAAGTCACCACATCAAATTTGGTTCAAATTGATCCAACCGTTTGGTTTTGTATAGCATAGTTGCAGCTAGTGTGTTCTGTCGTTGTTGTAAAGTTAATTAATAGACTGTCAGTCACCCATTTCAAAAATATCATGTTTTTAATCATTTATATTATAAAGTATCATTAGAAAGTTTTAATACCACGCAGCAGACTATCATTATTCAATCATAATGATGACTTGAGCTAGACTTATTAACTTTCAGCCTTGAACTTTTTCTGGGTTGAGTATATGAAGCTTTATTACCCATAATTAATATATACCACTAGTATTTATAAATATATCACTACCACGAATATAGTAGATGTCGTACTGTATCTGTTCTTACTTAATCTCACTTAATATAGGTAACATAATATTTAATCAGTTAACTGTTTCTAACAAACTACAAGGTGACATATTGTTCACTCGTTCCCTCGTAATAAGCTAAAAAAATGTATATGGAAAGCAAACCGAGCACATGCACTCTGCATAAATTTCTGAGGATGACTAACTGAACATATTTGGTCATAACATTAGTCTATATGAGATAAGTTCTTCAAGTCTAGGTTTCTTAGTGATATAAGCATATACTTTCTCCCCAACATGATGGATTAATGAACTAGAACATCATGAAACTTTACACTTACGCAACGGAAAGTTGATACCAAAACTTTTATATTTAAAATTGAAATCCACCTTGTATAAATCTCCAGCCCATTATCGTTTGTATAAAAGAAGTTAGGTAATAGGTAAATATTGTGCAGTACAATGGTTTAACAAGCACTTGTACACCAAGTTACACAAATATTGTACTGTACAGTACCAGCAAGTTGACATGGGCACTCATTTCGACTTAAAAGAGGGCACAGTACATTAAAATTAGAGCAAACTACGACTTGCACTTGGATGATGCAATACAGTGGTTTCACAGGCACTTGTACACTAAGATACACAACCATTGTACAATACAGTACTAGCAAGTTGACATGGGCACTAATTACGTATTAGAGCACATGAATTCAAATAGATAAACATTCCTCACCTCATCTAACAAAAACAACTTACTGAATGCATTACACAGACGTAGATCTGCACTTATCTCTGTGTCTGTGTGGACTCTGCGGTTGAATTTTTGTTTTACCTTCGTAATTAAGCTTCGAAACTCGATATTAGGCTTTTAATTAATTCTCGGAATCGTCTGACAACACAAATAAATCAGTCCACTAGTTTTTCAATGTATTTTTGAATGATTGGCGGATGGCAAATGGCCAACTACTACTTTCGAGGGTTGCTACGCATAGGGGTATGTTTTGAATTTCCCCTTGATATGATATAATGCAAGGGGGCGGTAAACATGTTTTTGTAAAGGGCTGAATAGTAAATATATTAAGGCTCCGCCAAGAGGCAAAATCGATGCACAGCTGTAATGTCATTGCGCAATAAACACAATGCTTCGCCGTCTATTTCGGTAAAAAAATAATAGTATTGCACCTTTGCTATGTATGACTATCTGTTTTAGTCGTGGGACCTTAGAAAGACAACATTAACAAACACATTAAAGCTCAATATATTAAAATTCAAATTATACTACTTGCTGCTTAATATAACTACTCCCCCTTAGTGTACTTAGTATTTGATAAAAAGCATACAAGAATACCACATCCCTGTAATCGCGCTGTGGATCCAAGGAAGTTCACCTGGCACTCGTTTGGAAGCCTTTGTATAAAGCATAAGGTTACGTCAAAAATCGACTTACGTGTCACGGTCTTTGGAACCAATTAATGACGTAATACGAGGTATAAGATCGAGTTGTATTCGAGTATGTCAACTGTCAACTCGCAGTTCAAAATAAGGGCGGGATTATGCTGCTGCATTATTGCATCATAAATCATACATATATATATATATATTAACGTTTATGATGTATTACCGAAATATTATGAAGTAATAAAGCTCTTAGAATGAGTGACATTGACAAACAATGCTTATTTATAAGTTAGCAATATTCTTTGTGACGTTGTGATTGACAGCTAGATGTCTAGACCGTGGTTCAATGTATAAATTTCTAGGAAGCAATTAGCAAGGAAAGTACCGTAATATAGTAGCTGTGATATGTTGATTGATGGCTAAATAATGATTGACATTTAATAGTAAAGGTTAAAAAATAAATGGTCCAAATGTAGCGATTTCTTAGCTGAGCAGTTGTTTAACCTCTGACATTGTTGTTTAACCTTTAACCTTGCTATATGGAATAAATATCGGAATGGATTTTACTCAGCACTGAGTTTATTTATCTATTTCCTGGTAATTTTATTCCATTATTATACGTTTAAATGAGTTCAATTTGTGAAATAAATATGTGGTTTCTACTTCGCGGATCTTCACCTATCGCGGGAGGCTCTGGAACGCAATAACCGCGATAGGTGAGGGATTACTGTATATACTGTATATATACATATGTAGTTGTAGCACACATTATTTGCCTCAAAACCACACGAAATTTAGAACATTGCTGATGTCTGTTGGAATGTATTTACATGTATAAGCATGAAGTTGTCGTTTCATAGTTATGAGATTTATATCTTTGTATAGCTGGATTATTATAGGAGCAAGAGCGGCAATTGATGAGTGTTTTTGTTTGCATCAGAATATCTGATTCAATTTCAGCCGCTGTCGATCGTTCATCAATCCACTTTATTAAGCTGTTACTTAATTAACGAATATACGTTGTCGGGGCCGGTAGAATCAAGGACCGCCCCGGGTAATACGAACTCTTGCTCCGGTAGAAATGGGCAGTTAAGCCCGTGGCATACGTTTATCTGTGAATGAATAGACAGCCCGATTCTCCCTCATCTTCTGTTACATTTTCGGCAGAAATTAAATGTTATGTCAGACATTAATCATTAGAATTTCGCCCTCATTCCTGTAATATCTCCTGTTCCTCTCCCGCGAACGTGTTTTGATCGTTTTGGCGCCTTTCTGTTTATTTTTGTTGAAGATAAAACATGACATTTGTTTCGTCATGGAGGAAAGTCATGATGACGAGATAATGACGGGATACAGAAGCACCATAGATTAATTTTGGGTATTTTCTGTGATTTTATCTCGATATTTCGTTTTGTCGATTATTTTTCGTTGCGTTTTCGAGAGATTATCATCTTATTTGGGTTCGAAACAATATTGTCCGTAAATTTAATCATTTCATCTACAAAGCGGTATTACCGCTACGCTATCTGTGTACATCTGTGAGTTAGATCAGACATTCTCAACAGGACGTAACTAACTAACAGTGTAAGCTTTAGCTGTAAGTTTACCCTTCGTAGGTTGCGATATTATGTTGGACATGCAAACTCGAAATACAATAGTACTCCACTTAACATCGTAAGTCAAGTGCAGTCACATCAGTATTTCAATGGTTTGAGTCTACCAATTTGTGATCCCGATTCCTCCCGTTTGGTTCCTTTGGAGAAATAGTTATTCTGGATTTGGTGGTTGAGTAATAAAATGTCGTGCAACTAGTACATATTGTGGTTGCAGTGGGTTGATATAGGAAATCCTTACTTACCGACTAACTCGCTTAACGACATTTCGCGCTTACGACTTTTTTGACTAGTTTATTATTATGTGACCTTGGTGAATAAAGTATCTCTCGAATGTAAAAACAAGAAGTATGCTCACATCATCTATTGCAAGCTATGATTTTCTGTTAAAATTAAATGATCAAATTTGTATCCGCGAGATGGCAGTAATGAGTTCAAAAGTAGTCTAAACCACTGAATTTTCTGTTCTACTATCTTTCTTTCTTAAGATGAATCAAAACCACGTTGCATTGTATTTTTACATTGTATTTCCCGTCGTGAAAACGAAAATAATTTTCGAACGAGCGTCAGACATCAAAGTCTTGTATTTCAAAGGATGAAAATATGTTATTTGCGATGAAAGTAAATAATACTGATAGTATTTTCTTAATTTCTGTGAAAGTTTTAAAAAAAGCACAAAGCAAAAATATCAGATATTCCTCTGTTGTCATCTAGCGATTAGTAATATTATGTTTTTCAAAAACTTATAGAATCAAGAGAGCAAAATTACGGATAACATCAAGTTTTATCAGCTATCTAGACGTCATAGTTAGGGTGCGGTGTGTATCATACACGAGTGCGTATCCTATTCGGAAAATTACAGTATAATTATCCGTTAAACCAGTTATCTAAAGCCAGAAAATCTCTTAGTAATAGTGTATACCGTAATTTAATCCCTTAAGCCCTGTGTAATGTGGAAGTGATAGAATACACAACTGACATGTCTCTTCAGGGCTAGGTATTATTTCATATCTTTTGTCTATAGTGTTGCTTTGTAATTAGTAAAAGTAATATCAGTATGTCATTATGTTTGATGTTCTACCTTGTTAAGATTCTTTGTTGATGGAATCTACATTGAACGAGGTCTCTTGAGGTACACGATGTCTGCGCATTTTTGCTGATTCACTTTTATATAGCGTTCGTTCGTACGTCATATTTTGATACGTCATTAATTAATCAGCGATTTATGTTCGAATACGCATCTCCCTCCAATCACAATCCATGCAACACATTTCTTGAACGTAGTGACCCCGGGTATATTTGTGCATTCCATATAGTTCTTTTGTTCCTGCACTGGTGCTATAACAAATACTTTATGTGTTTGAGCCGCTAGAACACACCCGCCATTCTTGATACCAACCGAAACAGTCGGAGTTTCATCTCTGCATTTGCCTACCATGATTTCCTGACAAAAAAATTATTGATGAAATTTGTATCCGCAAGATGGCGATGATGAGTCGAATATTGCATGGATGACTTTTGCAGAAAGTTGTGGTTCCTTGAAGGGATACCCACGCATTTGACGGGATTTTTGTCAATGATAATGAACTTTGTGACATTTAGGACGTCATTTGAAATACTATGTATATTGGATTTGAGAATACTCACGATAGGGTGCGCTAGAGTCACTTTCTTGTCCGTGTTTTGTAGAAGCTTTGCTGACGTCACTGTCTCCACCTGTTTATTACGTCATAGATTAAGTCATGCATGTTCTATTCCAACCATATGAGATATCAAAACTGTCAAAACTTATATCATCAATCAAACTGTAGCTATACTATCAGACCAACCCTGTGTACACATCATTATTCCTTATATCCCTAAATCTGGATTTACCAATCCGCCAAATGGGCTCTTGACCTGGGCCCACCGGTATATGACGACCCAGTGGAATTAATTTGTCGTAATGATGTATTACATTGTGTTGAAATTCTTATTTCTTACATTGTAATATTTTATGACATTTGGCCATTGCAAAATAATATATATATATATTGATTATTGGAACATTTCTTTAAATTTGGAGGCCCACTTGAGTTTGAGTATGTCAACTTTAATTACCTGGTAAAGTGTTCGACATATCCCAACGTCTCCGATCACCATGTTACCCTGTTTCATCATTTTTGGGGTCTGGGAAAACGCATTGACTGGGTTCGGATCCTGCAACATACGTGACATGCTCCTGCTCATTGTCGCCGCTCCTGAGATCCCAGCGATGGGAAGCATGTTATCAACCATGGTTACTGTTGTTAAGGGTCCCGAGGAATCCCCGTCCATATCATCGAACTCGAATGTCATTGAACTTTCAACCTTGAACTTTCGTTTTTCGTCTCCTTTCATTGCAAGTTTGATCGCTCCCATCCAATCATCACCATTCGGGGTTCCTGTCTCTTGTATGAGATCCAAAACTTGTTTCTAGGGTGAACGGTAAAAAGGTTAAATGTGAAGATGGAGATTTGCCTTGTCTTAGATAATTCGTAAAAACCGGATCTACTTAAAATATACAATATAAGCTCGAAAGTTTGTCTGTCTTTGGGTTTGTTTTATTACAAGTTGTCCTTAGGTCGTCTCTCTGTTTGTTTTTTGTATTTAGACAATATATAAAGTATGACTGTTTATTTGTTCATCTTGAAACAACTTCACAGTTTTTTAACTGATCAATATTACTTTGGTTCTCCGTATCTTCGCCAAATAGGTCCAGCTATATCCAATAATGACGCATGGACAAAGGAAACCCAGTTTTGACCTACTTCATAACACATATAACCGTTATGGAGAAATTCATAGATGATATATTTATATAACCCACAAGAAAAACACTTTTAAAATCTTAAAAGAAAAACACTTTGGTATATATGCTGCTGGTAATTTGTAAAATTCCTGAAAATTTCTAAAAATTCTCTAGCATATTTGGGTTTCACAATAGGCTAAATTGAAAATTGAAATAGTAAACTTCATATCGCAAGCCAACGTTTTCTCAGAAGCTAGTTGATTGCTTAAGCCTTAAGGTAATGGAGAATACCACACACACACAGTATTTGGCTTAGCTTAGTACCAAATCTCCAACAGTGAATTTCTACAATCAAATTATGGCCTGAGTCATCACTACGTGAGTTGATTAAAAGTGCTGCAATGCATCACATCACAAATAATAAAATAGTAAGCTTACTCATCCCAATTGATTGCGACACTCCTAAACATTAAATGCCAATGCGCAGGTTCGCGTTGGTTATAGATGAATAGTTTGAAAAATAAAATTACATACCTCTCTGTTAGCATTAGTTGTGTTTGCAACGACAGCTGATCTACAGATTGTAAGCAATGATAAAAGTAATATTCCTTTGATTGACATTGTCACTGTGGTGTTTGGTAATCACGTTTTGTTGATATACTTGATAATAATATCGTCTGGAATTAGGAAAATACTGGATTTAGACTGTTATTTCGTCGCCTTCTGTGGATCTACCTAGTCTTGTCATGCTGTAAACTGTAGCTTTTGAATAGAGTACAACCCATAACTGGAATTCAGTGCCACTGTTTTTGATGTTATAGGAATAGCGAAACGAAGCGTCCCTGAAGTTGATTTATTTGATTTGCAAGAAAACCAAATCGATTTTTTTATGCCAGTCAGTAGTAGATAGTAGATGTGAAATGCAAGTGCGGCCCGCCGTCTAATACGGTAAAGTGTATTTGGCCCGGTTGCACACCTTTTTTTAAGGCATTAGTTATTACCATGGGCGGCCATAGACTTTCCATGTTATCTACTAAGGGCGTGAACCTCTAGAAATTTAGATAGCTTCCTTACATATCTTCACGGTATATATTATAATATACAGTAAAACACTACCATTGCAAATAATAAAAGTAATCCAGTCGCTTCATTCAGTACCTAGAATTGTATCTATCACTACCTGTCTACTCTCTTCAATCACTACGATGGTTTATTTTGCTGAATCATTCCGACAGCTACCTTCCTATGGACTGTACCTACTATAACTATGCCTTCATGTATATGTCTGTTGTCTGGTCAGGATTCACTTTATATAACATGCCGCGCAGCGATTTTTTCAGGAAAAAAACGTGAAAATATCTCGCCATATGGTAGTATATTTTTAAATCGCTTTTTGAAATTGTAATTAATTGAAACGCGGCAACCTCGATCCATAAATAAATAATTTTGCAAACGTGCTTCACGACCTCGCTCGCGCTTGCTTTGATTATCATAAATCATCCAGTCATCCAGCAAATGTATCATCGCACTGTACACTGAGTTCAGCTGCAATTGCCGCGGAATATTTGACGCGTTAATTAAATATCGCGCGATAAAATAACATCAAGTTATTTTTTATTGCCCGTAAGCACCGAAGAACTTTAGTGGTTAGGGCTATTGTGAATATGATATTGTATATAGTCTTTTGCGAGGTCACATTCTATATATTTCCCATTACAAGGGAGGTTGTTCTGTATATCTGAGACACCTTGCTTCTGTACCGTTGCGTAGACTGGAATAATGCGTGCTCGTAAGTAAAGTATAAATTGAACCGCACAAGTGTAAATCTTCTTGATTAGATTGAAATCAAATGCTTCATTCAAAATCGAGATACATTTAACTACGATACAGATTAAATGATCAACTAGTTTCCTTATTTCCACGTCTCACTCAGACTTAGATATTACATCTCCTTGCTCTAGCCTTAAACTTATCACTATACCCGTCCAATGTCTATTTACGGTATCTAGTACAGTGTATAGGAAATAGTATTACTATCTAGTATCGAAATAGTATTACTATTACGAAACATGGAAAAAGTATTACGCATCATCGTCATATACAGATATGCCTCCATGTTCCATGTTCTAGTCATTTAAATGGTCCATGCTAGTATTACAACTATATAGGCTATTGGCTTCAGCTGTCAAAACTTATTATTATGAGGCATCAATGAAGGGTGTCACTATAATAATACAATTCACATAATGTTTATGATGTCACTGACCGCTCTGGTATTTTAATATAAACTTGTAAAATTAGCATGAAAATCCCAAATGGGAGATAGAGATCTATGATATGAGATCCTACGCGTTGTCTTTGCAAAATAATCATCATGCGAGCTGTCAATCATTTACATTAACACGAATTTGAATTAAAAATTGGATTGTCATAACGTTCTACGGTCTAACCACAAATCACTTTACCACTCTATCAAACTATTCCAACCAATTAAATTCTACAATGACAACTTGATCAACGACAAAATGAATTTCTAAATTACTTCGTGAACGATTCAAGAGGTCACGATTCGATAATTTTAAATTTAATTCGTTCGATCAAGCGAGCACAGTTTTGTTTACCATATTTTTGCGTCACAAATCCACGAACTTCTATATACTATATATTATATAGACAATTGCCGTATTTCTCGGTATAATACGCACTCATGTATAATACGTAAGATGTACAGATAGCTGACAAAACTCTATACCCATGTATCAATGGGAATATCTGATTCGGACTTCGTACAATTCAGAGTTTGAATGACCTCCTGATACGGATTAAGTACGAAGTATAAGACACTGTTACCGATGTCAGCTGCCTGTTACCTAACTCGACTGCGATATCATATTATGTCCGTGAATAGAATTAGGGTACTGCTGTATACCTGATTACTTCTCGTGTCAGGATTAACCGTCAAAGTTTAAAAAATGATTAAAAAAGAAAAAAAATCGTACAAAACTGAACTTTACAAAACTTTACTAGAAGCATGCTATGTTTTTATGTTATGAGATAATATCTTCATCTCTCAGACTGAACTCAGAACTCTTCGTATCATAACAAGCTATGATATCTTTCATCCCTCCCACCCTTGTTACTGTAAACTCTTAACTCGTAATCTGTTCCTGCGTAACGTCTTATATACTTTTTCCAGCGCTTGTTTGTTCTATTATGCCACATAAATAGATCTTTGTGGCGGAATAATGAATTTTTCGATTGATTACATTGCAGCTTGCCTCAGGCTTTTGCCGAAAAAAAAACGCAGCGTTTATGACAACATAATCTCCCTCAATTGTTCCGTAAGAATACGGCAAGTGTCACGTGATCTTAGCTCGGGTGACATGTCTTAAATAATTCTTTATATACGTATGCTTATTCACTATGATTAAATGTTAATCTCATTATGACGGAAGAATGACATTTCACGGAATATATTTTGAATGAAATCATCATCCACTAATGTCACGTGTTGTAAGGGAAATCCGTTGTTATGTCATAATCACTGTCATGGTGAGTATCGGGGGGCGTTACGATGTTTGTTACGTCATGGTCTTATTACGTCACAGAGACCCACCCGTTTTCGGCTATGAATAAGCAGAGTTTTCGTTTCCAAAAATAAACTATTTCTAATTTTGCCAAAATAAATAGTACTTTTTTATGAAATTTCATTATCTCCAGCGCTGACTCGAATCACGATTGTCCATATTTAACGATTATGACATGTTATCACGTGGTTTCTGTTTACGGTTCTGGTTCCCATGTAATGGCGTAAATTGAATTGTGATTGAAAAAAAGGAAAATCCAACGTAAGAGCGCCCGGTCCCAGAGCATATTTTTTTTTAAATGAATAACGCCGACTTAAGATATCCTAAGAGACCCCACACGAAATTTGGTTCAATTCAGTCCAACCGTTCGTTTTTCTATATCGGACAAACAAACTCTCTATATGTATATTTATATAGATTTATTCTATCACGTCTGAAAAGGTTAAAAATACTAAATATCACACAGAATAAAATTGAAAACATTAATATTAATTACTGACAAAAACACAGTGAAATAAATACAAAATTACAACGATTTAAAAAAAACACTTCTCTCATATAATAGATTTAAAAAATGAAGAGTTAAAAGGTCACTAACGGCGTCTTTATTACGTCACAACGACATGAATAGGTGCTGACGCATTGTAAAAATAGGTTTCAGATTTTAGGTCGTTAGGAAAAATACAGTGAAATGTATAGAAACAAACAGTAGTAAAAAAAAGCATGAAGAAAATTCAATGTATGAAACAGATTATAAAAACTTGACCTTCGATGTAACTGAAATTGTAATTACTTCTATTGATTTGATATATTAATCCTGGAATGGTAAACATGTAAAAGTTACGTTGAGGCTAATTATGGGTGAATTATACCAAATTTTAGAAAATAATTTAACATACTTAAGCTCAAAACTTATTGAAAGCAAAACATGGTATGAAATTAGAAATCCCATTCTTCCTTTAGACGGAAGAAAAAACATACAATATAAAGAAATAAAGTCACATGAGATATTTTAATGATTTACAAAAATTATGACCTTTTTATCGGCTTTGACCTTAAAATCCAAGTTATAGTAAATATTGCCTACAAAGAGTGATGCTGCGAGGTTTTGCACGGGCTAGTTCAAAACTTCAATTATGGTATACGGTAAAATGAAATTAAATGTATATCAAGTGTATCATCAAACATATGATGTAACAGTTACGTAGTTCTTACATCATCAAATTTTTGTATATGTCACAAAGTGAAGGATAAATATTACGTCATCAGTGACGTGATGTATAAATTAAATAATGTCATCCAAATGCATGTACGTCATTATAACGCTCTGTTTTAAGCGTGATGTAATAAATATTGCTTTACCAGTGTCCAGTACCATAATTAGTGATGACGTCATAGTTTATTTTTCCAGAACGCATCTTCCTGGTACTATGATGTAATCTCGACAAAATGTGTTGGTTTGGCCTTCAGGTCTGTAACACTCCGATGGTTTGTAATCTTCTAGTTTGTCCTGGGTTACTAATATGTATGCAGAGTGTGGATAACCAGCAA
Source organism: Halocynthia roretzi (assembly GCA_013436055.1). Taxonomy (NCBI): domain Eukaryota; kingdom Metazoa; phylum Chordata; class Ascidiacea; order Stolidobranchia; family Pyuridae; genus Halocynthia; species Halocynthia roretzi. The sequence continues at coordinate 91,964 of QRAM01000296.1, read as the reverse complement.
GTAAACATTTCTTTTTACCTTTACCGACTATGGGATGCTCGAACCTGCATTTAGCATCTCTTATTTTCTGGAAAAATCATGAATATGAATATTTGAGAAAATGTGGTTTTACAGACACTTGTACGTTAATTTACACAAATATTATACTGTACAGTACTAGCAAGTTAACATGGCCACTCATTCCGAATTAGAGCAAATTACGACTTGTCAAATAGCGAGTTATCAAGGGTTTACTGTATTTTAAAAAGGAATTCCTTATATTCCCTTCTTCTCCTGTAAAAAAGTCAAGTGTACGAGATTTGCGATTGCGATTGATTTGAGATTGCCACAACATATCGACTTGAGTCAGCGGGTGCTAGTGATTCCAAATTGAAGCAAATTCCGACTTAGCAAGCGTAAGTAATAAATATCATAGCATTATTTACCAGTGCTCCGTATAACGTGACGTATGTTGTAGGATCTCTATACAGTGGTGCTTGAATGATATATTTCTCCTGTGAAATAAATGTATTCATGTTGATTGATAGACATTCCATATATAAATTTAACTTATGACATTCGTGACATTTGTATATTGGATGAATTATGAATCAGCGTTTCCTTTACATTACAAATTCACTGTGTCACGACATCCTTTTGATTTTTTACTACTATCCTATGACGTCACAATCTCTTGACTAAGCCATTGCACGAGTGAAAGGTTCGATTCTTGTTCAGTATTGTGAAATGAATATTACGTCACAGTGTTAATTGGCTTGTTATGGTTATTTTGAGAAATGATACTATTGAATGAATGGAGAGTTCAGATTGCTGTGACCGTCTGGTGATTTGTCTTTTTTGGAACAAATTAAACAGCGCTATGCACTGTTACGTTTGTATAAGAAATGACATGATATGTACTTTGATCCATTAGATCAGCCCCTGGGTCTTAATTGCACTCTATACGCATTACAAGCATATTCTCGTGAGAGCGTCAAAAATAAGTTTAGCTTCGGGTCCCAATTACCCCAAAAAAATTATTACAATCAAATTCACAAACACACATACCGTTGAAAATGATGTTGGACATACTCCGACATCCACATGATGAATTTTTTTCCACGTTGATTTCAATATCACTCCTTCACCACCAGTTGGTAATTTACGAGCTGTTCCGTCTTCCAGCGCTTTTCTTTTTTCAAGGTTAAGTATTTTTTCGGTCGTCTGTTCGATTTCTTTGATCGTCATTCCAGAGTCCTTTAGCAATGAACCTTTGTCTGTGCTTTGCATTATCAATTGTATGGTCGGCAATTGTATGGTCGGTTTGTCCAGCAACTGATATTATGATCAGCAAGTTAGAAATTGATTATTGCAGTAATGAATCGTTAACTCAGTTCAGCAATCAGGGATGTAACATATGAGGGAGCTACTGGACCACTACAACTAGTTTATTTGCAATGGAACGTTTACTAAATGAGGATCAAAGGATCCACCATCATATATAAATACTTCGTACTGAATCCGTTCGGACTCCGAAATGTTTGAAGTCTGAATCAGTTATTACCATTAGAAATGATGAGAAGCGTATTAATCCGTTCTGTTCCGGTATAATGGATATAAAGAGCAAGGAACTAGAATAAGATATCATTCGACGGAGATTATTTAGTTATCATCATTTTATATGGGTTGCCTCAGAGGTAGATAGCATTTACACAGCTATATACTTCCACTATCATTGTGATATCGCTCACACTCGACAGCTCAGAGTCGACCCAACTGTTAAATAGGGTACCGGTAGAGCCGGGGTCACTGCAGCGATGATGGTGACCTCCATCGAGGTTATAGCAGTAACCATAGGTGATACCATCACTGTTTATATCATTGGACTTATTGAAAGATTGGGTTTGTTTAACGTCGTTCAACTTGAAGTCGCAATTTCTAAATTCAAATCTTACCATTGTATTTCCAGTATTCTGTTCGATAGCTCGTCCGTCCGTCGATGAAAGTATGAGCGAGAAAAGAAGCGTAGTGTAGATGATCATATTGCTTACGAAATCCATGTTGTAGTTTTTATTGAGGCGATTCAGATAACTTATTCGATATGTACGGCAATAACGTCGTACAACCTATTATATAGTTTATTCTCTTCGCTAAAAATAACAGTTAACAGTTAAAAAAAGATTCTGATGCTATTTATACAAAGCAATATTTATTCCTGTAAATGGAAGAATGTAACTATTTGGCTATATCTATTGACAATGTGAACTATAAATTATCGTGAATTAATTAATTACTATACAAATAATATCTGAGATAACGAATAAGAGAGGATCGTGTTCATGTTTTTTAGAATATTTTTATGAATGGGATAAACTCGAGCGAATTTGATTGTTTTTTGGAAACTTAAAAATAATATTGAATGACACCGGCAACACACTTCTGAACACGCTTTTATATCTCTACGTGAGATGTTGTGATTAATCAATTTCACAGTCTGGTTCGCACTTTGGTTTATTATACAGTGGTTCCTCATGATTCGAACTTAATCTGTTATAGGAGACC
>QRAM01000296.1:37838-88263 GCA_013436055.1 Halocynthia roretzi | reverse complement strand
AATCCGAGTCAGTCATCCCCATTAGAAATAATTGAAAGTGGATTATTCCGTTCCCAGATCCTAAAATTCATGCTGGTGTTGAACGAAGTGTTAATTTGAATTATTCCTGCGTCAAATCCAGCAGCAATTATATCATGCTGCTGCCACAAACATACATTACGCAAAGAGCGCAATTTTTAGAGCATATACTACCCGCGTAGTTCCAACGTAGAATTATCGATCAAACTTCTAATGGAATTTCTCATAAGTTTAGCATTCGAAGTCTGGAACGCACGAAGTTCGGGTCGAACGAAGTTGTATGAAGTACACTGTATTAATTTATAAGCAATACAATTCTCAAGTGAGACAAGTAATACATAATAAGCGAGTTACGATGTTTGGCAATCTTGACGGAAAATGAACTTGAAATTACAACTAGGTTTTCGCTGCAGTTAAATGGAATCAAACATGCTTGCGAGTATATTCTAGTTTTTCCACTCGTAATCATTTTCTGTTAACGGACAATACTTAAACCTGCAGTATTACCTGTACTAGCTAAATACTAAACACCGCTCTACCGTACTGCTATCTTGGCCGCATTTGTTGTATCGATGATGATGTGCAACATTAAAAACCTAACGTCTCCAACGTTAAGCATTGCTTAGGACTTGTAGTACACTGAGGCAAACCGTACATATTATTTTGTAACTGCACGTTCTTCGTTTAATGATAAGTTACTCCTTGCCCTTGATTGATGGAATAGACTAGTAAATAGGAAGTCTTTAGCATTGTACAACTTACCTATCTTTCACTTGTACAGTTATCCGTTATCTAGTAATAGTTACTTTGGTATGTTTCACATGTAATACTGGGCCTTTAATTATTACTGAAGAGAAGGATTTGGGCCATCGTAATAAAAGTTTGCCGACCACTGTCTTAGGATCTGCAGCAAACTGAGGCAAACCGTAAATATTATTTGGAAACTGCATAATCTCCTCTGTCAGATTTAAAGTGATTATTATTCCTTGCTATGTCATTGCCTCTTTATGCGCCTGCGTGTTCCGACTCCACTCCTGTAGTCTGATAAGACTTCATCTTGAATATAGTACTTTATTATGGAAAGCCAATTTATTGCCCAAACCCGTCTGTAGTTAAACATTTTCCTCTACGAAGGTAACCAGTGTCTATTGCTACATAACCAAACAGCGTAATGCGACATATATGTAACACCTGTATAGAAATGATATCTAATTTGATCTGCTCGCATGATCTAGAATTGAACGCTACAACACTACCTGGTCACTGGCAAATGTCCAATCCTCATTTTCATCTCAAACTTTTCAATTAACATTCAATAAATACCAGAAATCAGCTAATGTAATTCTAGTGAATTCATTCTCTATTTCTCCAAAAACTTATTTCTTCAAATAATTTCGTTTGGTTTCGAAATGACGAAATTGGCAGTAATTCCTTCAAATATTTTTAGTTCGATCTGGTCACGATTTTTGCCCTTTCCTCCATTGCGATAAACAAAAAACACCATATTCCTCATTTCTGACTCGTTCGATAAATTTTCAATCAATTTTCATCGAAGTTGATTGCGCATTCAAACAGTTGTTTCAGTTTTGCTTCCAATTACATTTCTATGTGTTGGTCAAATGCTGCTTTCGCAGTAATACTACATATAGACTATCAATTAATTATTAAGAATTACATTATGCAGTGATGAAAATTGCAATCTGCGCAGTGTTGCAATTTAATTCAGTTGCGATAAAGAACAAGTCCTAATCGAGAGGTTGCGTGTTTGAACCTCGCCCAGGGCAATCTCCGTGTCCTTAAGCAATTACCTTGCTCACAGACGACCCAGTTGTGTAAAATCTGGTACTGTTAACGCCCGGGTCACTGTGGCGATGATGGTAACATTTAGGGCGGAAGATTGATATATTATTGCGTAGCACATATATTAGGGAATATAATGATAGAAGTATAAGCTATAAAAATTTCATACTTGAAATTAGGATTACTAGGATTACGCTCACATCTCTAATATACATACGTAATTCTCACTTCTCTAGCGTTCAATTCTAGATCTTGCGAATGAATCAAAGTACATATTATGTCATTTCTTATCATGCCATTTCCTGTACACATGTAATAACGAATATACTATGTCGCGTAGCGCTGTTTAGATCCCTTCCCCCCCCCCCCCCGTAGCAATAAGCACTGGTTATTTCAGTAGTGGAAAGTTTCTAACAAGTAGATGGGTTTTGGCGATGAATTGGCATCTATCATAAACTACCAAATTCAAGATGAAGTCGATTCAGTTATACAGTTGTGGAATCAGTCTGTACAGCACCATAAAACGCAAGAGAGGAATGATAATCACTTACTAACGAACCTCTAACGAAGAGAATTTGCACTTACAAATAATATGCACAGCTAGCCTACCTTACGCTTTCAACAATTATTCCGGGTGCTTCATCCGCCAGGAAATAGGATTCAAATTATTCAGCTTTTGAATAAATTCTACACGAAATCAATCCACTATCTTTTAATTTCTGTAGCTAACATTGACATATGTGTTGTCATTTCTTACTGACTTTGTTCACTCGTATCATCTCCTTTTATACCTGCAAGTGTGTTAGGTGTCGTGCATCACGCGATATCCATATGACGTTTAATTACTAATATTAGTGTTCACTTAATTCCTCACAAATTTTTTTCTACCGTTCAAAATCAATGTTTATTTATAAAAAATCCTTTATCATTCTATTACGTCATAAATACGTAGTATCCTCTTTCTGGAATGCGTATATGCATGCATATCCAACACATACCTCAAAAAGTTTATTGTAAATTGACAATATGGGAACACTGTTACTGTGTTTTTGTTCTACATAACGTTATAATCTTAATTATAAACTTTGTAAGAACTGTACTCCCCTTCATTATATCACCTTTTATGGCTATATCCACAATCATAGTACACGTGCTATTACGGACGCCAACGAAACGTTCATTTTCTGGATATCTAGTCTACTATAGTACTAACTCATAGATCATTTTGTTTCGTTGACGTCCGTAACGGAAATTTCATCAGTATCTGAGACCCGTAGATGTATATAAGATATTTTACAGACTCTTGCGAAACAACTTTCTATATATATACGAACGTTATCGAAATGTACACATAAGCATATAATAATTTCTTCACAGACGCTGATCTAAGACCCCCCCACGCAATTGTACGGACGGAAACGAAACGTTCTCACTTCCGTACGTACTACGTAACGTTCGTTAATACATTTTGTGGCGGGAAAACGTTCGATTATTCCTTCGTTGGCGGGAAAACGTCTCGTCGCGTTGTTGACACGTCATAATATGCGGAACCCTTTCGTCAAAAATTTTCCAGCCGCGAACGAAACGTTGTTTCTGTGTTTGATATAATAATTTTTAATCTGCTCGTGATCTTGGATTAGAATTTACGTACTGCAACGAAACGACGATGCCTTTCGGCAAAGTTACATTTCTCCTGACTACTGAGTGTGGGATTTAATTTAACTGTGTATGACGTCACATACATACAATACAGACAAGCGACAGACTTCCAGACAGGGATTTTCTCCATATTGAGTGAAAATGCTATACCTTAACGTTAATTGTATAATTTAATTTATTATAAATATATTTATTTTAATACTGAACAATAGAATCCCTTAAATATTATATATTGCAAACTTAAGTATTATTACAAACTTTATGCTAATTAAAAATATATTTTCATTGAAAAAACGGAAAACGGACCATCTGGGCTCTAGTGGCACGGTTGCTATGGTTACCGAATGGTAGGGGCAAATTATTTTAGAGGTTTGGTTGCTGCACAATAGTTTGTACAACAGTTGATGAATTGAATTATACATGAAGGAGTCAGATTCAAATTCTGCCTCGTGCGCAATCAAAGCTTACTAGAGCCATGAGTTGAGTCATTAATCATTACAAAACTTGCTACGGCATATCATAATATAGAGGAATGGAATGAAACTTCGTTGACATTAATAAGCAATTGACCTGTCTCAATAGAAACTGCTGTATGTACGTATTAAAACCAATAAGTAAGCTCAAAGGTCATTGTGTCAAAGGTCAGTTATTCATGCTGTACAAAATCACCGATCGATGAAGCAGACATTAAATGTTATTTGTGATGTGATAACGGATAGTAACTTACATTTATTGCGTGCGTAGTTCTATGACGTAGTAACGATACCGAGCGCATATGCAGTGAGTTGAATATTGCAGTGTCACTATTTAACGTTTTAAACCCAGTTCACCCCGAATAAAACCCACCTAACTCTCTTTTTTCAACGTCACGTCTCTTATTTTAATATTTTTTGTGTAATCAAATGACGTATTTGTTTGCATAGCTTGCGCACATTCGTTACGTCATAGATGACTTATGAAAAAAACATATTTTGCAAGGACCTTTAGCAATAATAAAAAATATATTGCCTATGGTGATATATCAATCACTGGCGTCTGATCTCCAACAACTATATTGCCATTAGCTTCATCCGTCAACTTATAATCACATCACTAATACTATCGCTATAGACCAAGCAATTTTTTTTCAAATCGCCAGCTATATCTAACGGTATAATTTGCGTTCTAGTAAAATCCATAACTATATCAGTCAATGTCAATTTTTTGGATTCATTGTGATGAAATAATCTCTGTTTCGCTCGTTTGCACGCGAATCATAGTTTCATCACTGAATGCAAAAATAAAATATCAGAAGTTATAATATGATCTCATAATCCATGTATTTCCAATAAAGTGTCAATTCATTATTAAAATTATTTCACCTTTAATTCGAACATAAATACACGATTATTACGTCATATTTTTTCCTCATTCCTGAATTAACTTGGATGAATTGCAAAATTTCGTCACTAAAATAACCAAGAGCCGTCAAAATTTTCGTACGCCGTATTGTTTCGGAATATTACGGAGCCTCTGCAAATATGGCATTCAATCGTTGCAACGTCATAAAGGTCTTTTGTGTTCGAGGTCAACTCTCGGTCACGTTATTTTTAAAACCGCTTGAAGATTATGACGCCACAATGAAATGCAAAAAATGTTCTTCCTGACGCATCTCACATTCCGTGAAGGTTGTGTGACATTTCTTTACCATGTAAAGACAGTTCCATTAGTTTTCATTTAGTTTTTGCGTCTTTAAATAACACGGAATGGCAAAAATAGCAACATATATTGACTAATTGAGTAATCGTGAGATTATCCATTATTAATAAATCGCATTACCAATACTTACAAGTATAGTATATCAATATTCCCTAACATTATTTCGTCATAATTCAAAATCGAAAAAATTAAACACGCTTGACCGAACACGATGTCATATTTATTAATTACAGGTCAAAGTCGAAATTCCTGTGTTAAGTTACGGCATATATAGTGTTATATCTGTTACATTGAGATTGTATAAATAGGGATATTGGGAAATTACTAAGAATGTCAATTCAATATCACTATAGTATGACGTCTCGATACAAATATGGATTTATACCTATAAAAACTTAACTGGTAAAGGCTTACGTAGGATTCTCGACTTCATGTTCTCACCGTAGCGTTCAATTCTATATCCCTCACAACGAAGATAATATGTACGGTTCGCCTCAACACTAAGTTCATTAAAGTCTTATCCGGGCATGGCCTGATTGCTGTGCTAGTATATTAGTTTGACAAATAAAACAAAAGATAATTTAGAGTCCTTGATATATCATTTTCAAATGAAATAATTAATCCCATTACCGTGTTAGTGATATTTGTATAATATATTTCCCATTATTCTGGAACATTTATTCTCGAATACAGAACAGGTTGAGGACCCCTATCTATGATCATTGTATATTCAAGAATATTTATACTCCGATACACACGACTTCACAGCTCAAATATCAAATTTTATGCATCTCTGTAGGCCCCCCCAGCTAATATATATATAGAGAGAGAGAGAGAGATAAGTATATATACTTAATTATCGCTTGGTAAAAACCATTAACCATTCGTGACATTTTCGAATGCTGAATGCTGACTTAAGTTATTTGATATCTTACCCGTGTCACTCTACTAGTTTATGATATACAGTTGAATCTCGATACAACGGACTAATAGGGGGGAGTAGTCGTCCGTTAATCCGTTGCATCGGTGTTCGTTGAATCGAAGTTCAACTGTAGTTATGTTTATATGTTATAAGATTGTTGAAACGCAGTGAAACTGAAACTTTTAACCTACTGGAGTTAGAAATCTCAATACGAATGTATTTGGATTATATTTCAGAGAATAGATTCATGTCAGAGTTCGAATGTTTTCATTCATAAGGTCAATCATTTTACGTATCTTTCCACGCGAGTAATAATATCTACAATGGATGTACTTCTATGTAGTTCTTATCTATATTTGGTACATGGCCTAATTACCCGCTTTAATAATATACTTAGTTGACAGTTATATATAAATACTACACAGCGCGAAGGTGTGCATCCGTAACCTATTATTAACCATCACAAATACTATATTAGTCGAGATATGTCATGTTTTCAGAATTCAAATTCTATATTTATATTTCTAGAATGGCTTTCTGTTGTTAATTCCCTATCTATGTTATAGATATAAATAATTACTATACAGGAATATTGACACGGTATTTTTAACTACTAAATATATAGTTAATGAAGTTTCATTACATATATCTGTATCTGAACTGTATATAGTATTGCTAGTTCATAATCTCCATTGAACAATATGTAATTCTTCTTCTTGCCTTGCCTTTTTATATAACTGCATCTATCTGTGACTTCACATATATATAACTGACTAGACTTCATCTCCATCATCAATTTACTACTTCATTATGCAAAGCCAATTTATTGCCAAAACCCAACTGCAGTCAAATATTTTCTACTACTGAAATAACCAGTGCTTATTACTCGATAGTCAGTGCAAGAAGATATCTGAACAGTGCTACATGAAATATTATATCCGTTGTTACATGTGTATAGGAAATGATGTAATATAAGAACTTTGATTCATTAGCAGCATCTAAAATTGAACACTGCAGTTCATGTGACTCAACACACTCAACAATATAACTATGCTGTGTGTACTATTGTAAAGATCAAGTAAGCATAAGCTGATGTAATTATCCAGTTTTATTCTAGATGATAGAAAACAGTTTTCTAGCACATTTGTCTTGCTTTATTTTCTGATCTACATACTGTATATTTGGAGTTTGACTCGAGTTTTTCACTTGAAATTTCCAACTCGACTCCAAGTCGAGTCAGTTGAAAAAAAGACAAAATTTATTTGGATTTCTGTCCGTAATTTGACTTCGTCATATACTCGAGATCATCTCTTACTCGAGACCAAATTATACTCGAGTATTTAAGGTAATTTCTAAAACATCATGCTAACATTTATAATTTCTTTCAGGTTTTATTCTGGGGTTTACGAGAACTCAAACGTGTCCAGTTGTCCACCGTCGACCAACCGCGCGTAGATATCGAAATAGCAGGACGTACAGTTAGTTCATGCATTATACCAAACTACAAAAAGAATCCAAACTTTGCAGAACCTGTCCGTTTCATTGAGGTAATATATCTTTTTATCCATATTTTTATTCTTTGTGCTTATTTTGAAGAACAGTGACTTATCAAATATTATTGACATGCTCATTTTTCGCTATGCGTGCTTAGTTGTCTTATAAGACATAGAAAGTATCTAATCATTTATGTTGGTTACGACTATCAGTAAGCCTCTTTCCGTAGTCTGAAATTTATGAGAATTCATGCTCCCTTGCGCAAGCACTCCATTATTACATTTAATTATATATCTGTCATCAAACAATGTCAAACAGCTGTTTGCAGTTTATGTTTGATTATACAGTAGACCCCCATTAAGCCTGACTAGAGCCGAGGTAACTCTTTTTATTTTTACATACTGTAATGTGAGTAATGTGATACATGTAATGTGAGCCTAAATTGCTGTGTCGATATTGTGCATATACCGGCATATTTAATACTTCCATTCATTCTCATGACTTGCACAGCATATCCAGCTCCAGTGATGCAGTAGTTTGATTCATTTCCATTCCCTGGAATCACATCTTTTATATGTCAAATGTTAATATAAACAATACAGCACTCTGCAAGCACTGCATCGTAGTAAAGTGATGATATGATGAGTATATTATGTCATGCAGGATGTTGATTTGCCGGAGAATGAATACTTATGCCCACCAATCACTATCACAGTCATCGACTGTCGTGCGTTCGGTAGGAACGTTCTCGTCGGAACTCACATCATCAGTAATTTGTCGAAGTTTATTTACCGACCGCCGGAAAAATCTGAGATGTACACAGGTATATTAATCATTTTCAGACTTTATTTATTCCCGAAATTCAGATATTTTTATATTCATTGATTAAATCTATTTGGGTTGTAGAACAGGGATCCCCTACCACCATAGACCCCTTGATAGATATCGGGAACCTCAACTGATATAGACCATGGCCCCCTCACCCTAATATTACCCACCTAACTCCAGGGTGAATATTAAATTCCCTTAGATTCAAGATATGCAATATCTGCAACACCAAAATTATATTTTGACCCTCAGATTTCCTAATAGACCCAGAAGGGGTGAATTTTGTCCACTTCGAGGACCCCTGTTCTATAAATGTAGTAGATTAAAAAATTAATGAGTTTATTGTTACAAAAGCCGCCCTCAAACTGTTCTCGGATACATTGCAAGGTAATTTCTGTTGTGAAGATATAGATTTTGCACCAACACGTTCACGCACTGTTGCTTATGTTCATGTGTACACTGTCAAATGTGTCTCAAGCTTATAAAATACTGTCTGTGTAGCATATACACTCTTTACCATGTTTTTACCATATTGTTTTATGAAATCATAGTTTTGTATGTGACCTCACAATACACTCCCGATTGCTAGGGAGGATGCTGTAATAGTGCGTACTCGTAGTTAAAGTACGAGTGGATCCACGCAAGTGCAAATCTTCTTGATTATATTGAAATCCAATGCAACGTCGAGATAAACTTCCTTTAACAATGATAATTTTCTTCACAATCCAGAACAGTTAATCACTATTCAGTTTTGATAATCAATCCCACATTAGTTTCCTTATCGCCACGTCTCACCATTCTCTGAGACTTACATCTCCTTGTATTAACGTTAATCTTATCACTCTACCTGTTCAATGTTTTTTTCACTGTGTCTAGTACAGTGTACAGGAAATAGCGTTAAGCATCATCGTCATTTACATGTTCCATGCTAGTATTACAACTATATATGCTATTAGCTTCAGCCGTCATCTTATCATAATCACAAGGCATCACTAAAGGTGTCGCTATAATAATACAATTTACATAATGTTTATGATGTCACTGAACAGATGATGATGATAAGGATGATGAAGAGAAATTGAGGAAAAAAGATTTCTGTAAGAAAGAATTCTATGAAGTGATATAGATATAGGAAGATGTAGAAAATGCATACTTACTATATGTTCCTACATTCATTGTGAATACCTAAGTATGGTTTAGTCCAGGGCTCCCAACCTCTCTTATACCCCACACCCCCAGGAAATGTTTGATCAATATTCGCACCCCCTAAAAAATTAATATCACATTTGAAGATGATGAAATCTAATTTATAACTGTTGAACCACATACATTACCACGGGTGAACAAATCAAACTTAATAAATAAACTTTTAAATTTAGCCCCTCTGTATCAGCCCATGAGACCCATCTCGCACCCCCTGGGGTGCATGTACGTTAGGTTGGGAACCCCAGAGTTGAATTATCTGATGTGGGGAACGGTTTAATGCATGGGAAAAATATCCTATTTTAATTTCTTTGCAAGTTTTTTTGTATTGTAGATGGGAATTTTTTGCCCTCTGAATGTCATTGTCGGGGCTCGTATTATACATGTGTATGTGTGTGTGTATGCTCGTTTGTGCCTGATTCCTAGGTTTCTTGACTCGGCACTCTGAAAACTTGCACAAGGATAAGTTTCACACTCTTTACACTTCATCTACTTGAAATATCTAAAAATTCGTAAATGACTTCTAGTAATGCATGCTTCAAAGCAAACTCGCAAGGATTCTCAACTTCTACCTGATCTCTTCTCATCACCCATTTCCAAATGTGAATCTGCTTGAATTATTTGAATGACCTGTTTTTTTTTACTTTTCGGTGTGCATTATTTCATCTGTTTGTGTTATAGAGAAATGCATGTTATGTATGCAAACATGTCGTAGATTGCTTTCCCTTAATTGACCCTCTACTGAAGATTAAACAATTTTGATTCTATTGTAAGGGATGAAAGGGCGGGAGAAACAGCAACAGATGTCATCCATTGCTCCTCCTGACATCACAATCAATGTTGACGGACATCCGATGCAAAATACGCCACCTGGTGGTAATGGAATGGTCGAAATTCAGATCGAGGTGACACTGAACAACTTTTATTAATATATATTTTAATTATGTGCTTGTATATGTTTCAGTTAACAGGGGAGCATGCTTATTATTATTAAACATTTACCATATAAATGCAGATCACATCTTCAGGCTTGTATTTTCTAGAATGTCACATCTCAACTGTAGTGCATATTTTACTATTAATATCAACATTCATCATGCCTATACAGTGCACATTTCCAGACATGTGTGGTGTAAGTGGAAGCGCTATTAAACAGTTGCCTGTGATCACACTGACTTGAATTGTTACTCGAGGGTGGGTGGTCCATGGGTATGGAAGTAGCCTAATCCTACTGAGAATATCAATTTTAAATTATTATGTAGACTACTACTTATTAAGAATCCTAATTTTATGTTTGAATTTTCAACAGGAGGAAAAACAGAAAGAGGATGGAGAAGAGGATGACCCCCTGGATGAAACTGCGCTTGATTGGTGGAGCAAATATTTTGCATCATTGGATACAGTGAATGAGGTGAAATTAATGAATATTTAGAATTTCAGAAATTATATAATTATCATTTTTCAGTTGTATATATTATCATGTATTATATATTTCTTTGTTTTCCCAGCAAAAAGCAAAAGAAGAAACAGAGGAATCTACCGGTGATCTCTACGAAGAAATCGATCCAGGCAATCCAGCGATCCAGGATAAAGAAGAGCAAGGAAAGGAAGATGGTGAGAATGAAATGATCTAGTTTCACAAATTCACTCATAACATATGTAACAGCTATAAAGGAAAGGCAATTGTTGAAATATTAGGCTTCAATATTAATATAGGAATATTTCATTTGCTTTCAACTATGATTACTCTCTTTTTACTATGACATAACAAACGGTGTGTTCATGCTTCAGTACATGAACTTTAGTAACCTTTGACAATGACTCGACATTCCTGGCATGTATCCGGTTCATCTATTAATAAATATAAAATTTGCTGAGTTCCCAGACAATGACTGGAGGCAAAATGTTCTCTAAATCCGTGTAATAAGATGAGATGTGATAAAATTTGTGACCAAATGCGGCAAATATATTTTAAGACTCTATTTTTAACTTTTTTGGTAAACATAGCGTGGGAAAATCGTGGCCTTAATTACTACAAGAAAAAGTGTAGCACACGCTCGCTGGTATATCTTGTCTTAATGGATTTATTTAGATTAAGTCACTGCCTAAAATACTATGAAGCAATATAATACACGCTTGAAAACATGACTCGTCTAAAAAAATCATTACAGTGAAAATGTGTATAGACGGGCATTGGTATGTAACAGGGTTAAACTAAACCTGACCATATAAAATAAAAACAAATAAAACAATGTGTTTGTTGACCCCTAAACATTTATCAACCCCACGGACAGCCACATTTGCCAACCAATTCTCTAAATCATTTAAACTTTATGGCAGTGGATAAACGTCCTGTTTTTTTTGAAAACTTACGTCATGGTATTTGAGAACTTATATTGAGATGGTCTTGCCTATGGTCACTGACGGATGATGATGACTCAAGAGGTTACTATAACCTCATTTAAGGTCTCCGTCATCGCTGCTATGACCCCAGCCGGTACCCTATTTTATTCTGCTGGGTTGACTGAGAGTACATGCTCAAGTATAAAGAATGGCTGTGGTGAAGTTCGAATCCTGTGTCAAGGGTCTCTCTTACTAACCAATGGGTCTCATCAATCAAAATATATAAAGGGGGCTCTCACAAGATCGTCCCGAATACTGAATCCATTTTTTTTTACTTTGAATTCACTTTTTAAAACTCTAGAACTTGAAGTAGTTGTGAAAGGAAAAAAGCAGACACAAGGTGAAAACTGGTATTTTGTTGTAGTAACGTGATTCACTTGCTTTTGCCTGAAATCACAAAATTTCAATTTGCTTGCTATTTTACAATCACATGTTATATAATGTAATTTTCCGAATATTATACGCACCCTTACTTTGACGTCCAGATAGCTTAAAAAGCTTTATACCCATGAGTAATACGCACCCTGACATTTAGTCAGGACTCCAGTCGGTGTGATCAAAGGGTCCTATAAAATCCACCTACTCGAAAGTAGTCTGTGTTATCAGAACATTTGAATCTGTCACGTCATAATGAAATGGTACCGAGAGGTTTCAATCTGCCTCGAAGAGAATTGCAGGAAAAAAGAATTATTTTATTATAAAGAACCGGCAGACACATTGACCTTTATTTAAATAGAATATCTATTTATATAGGTATCCGAGATTATATGCGTTTTTAATTATAGTGGTTCCATAATTAAAGCATAATTTTAAGTTTAAAATTGAGTTGATGTAATTTGCATGCTCGCTGAATAGTCACCATGACCTGTAAAATAGAATTATCTGTTGATTATTTACATAATTTTCGCCGCATGCTCACCTTAATTCTGCCGGCTGCTAGACTGATTATTGTGTGTGGTTTGTAGTGACATAGTTAAGGTATGGCACATGCCTTTGGCACCACTTCAAAGTGTCGTACTTAAGGCATGGCATGTATGTCACATGCCCTGGACACCATAAACACCAACTTTCTGCCAATGTCAGAAAAGCCCTTGATGTAAAAACTAAATTGAATAAGCAAAAGTATGAAAGGTGCGGTTGTAATTTTTCACGTAATGACATAATTTGTTAATTTAAAGATTAACGAGCTAGACTTGTATTTTTGAGTTGATATTTAAGGAAAGTTATCTTGATGTTTGAACAGGGGGGACAATTCCAGTGCTTGCCATTGGCGATATTTTCCATCTACATGCTATAACTCATTGTCATTTGTTTTTCTAACATCAGATGTTAAAAAGAAAATGGGACGTCGCTTACTGAAAGGAGCTGTTGGAGCAGTTAAAATTGCAAAACGTGGACTCGCTCATCCGATAAGAAAAAGAAAAAATGCAAAGCAACCAATCGATGAGCTGCAGGTAATTTTTTTAATTGTTCAGTCAACTGGTAACTCCCTCAAAGTTATGACATCGTTGCTTGCTCACTTATCCAATTGTATCCAGAGCAAAACCATTACATGGAATCATCCATTACGATACAATCTATCAATTCAACCTTACAACACTGCAGTTATCTAAAATTGTATTTTAAATATATTATTTCAAGTTCTCCTATAACATAGAAATCTTTTTTTCAGCTTTATGATACGGAGCTTGAGAATATCTCCGATTACACAGGTTTCCACGACCTTTTACATTCGTTCGATCTCTATCGTGGGAAAAGAGAAGATGATGCTGATGATCTCGTAGATCAGAAAAGAATTGTGGGTTCTTTCAAGGGAGCTTTCAAGATCTACAGATCACCCCTGGGTGATTGGGTGGAACAACCTGACCCCATTCTTGGAATGTTCAAGGTAATGATTTTATGTGCTGTCATACAAGAGAATTCAATTCAAAACATAAGGATACTTCTATACCGTAATGCCCTGCATTACGATTTCGCGTTCTGAACTCCTGAGGGGGGTGGACGACGATCAGGGGGCACTAGAAGTTCACATTTACATAAATATCCCTATCTTTGGCAAGAAATATTATTACTGCCGTTGGCTTATCATTCATTCACTCATTTCTATTTTCCATTAAATTTTCTATTTCAAGTTTATTCATGTCATGTTTTTTATTTAGGGTTTACCCAGCAATGAACCCATTCATGTTATGGTACGTGTGTATGTTGTTCGTGCCAACGATCTTCACCCCACTGACCCCAATGGAAAAGCTGACCCCTATTTGATGGTGGCATTAGGGAACCAGAAAGTAAATGATAAGGAAAACTATGTTTCAAAGCAGCTCAACCCAATGTTTGGAAAGTAAGTTTATAGTTTTTAAAACACAATAATTTCAGTTTAGAAATTTAATAGCAGAGAGATGTGAATCTAAGTACAGTGGTGTCTCATATTTCATACTTAATTCGTTCCAGGAGGCCAGCCGAGTAATGTGACCGGGAATAAAGGAAAATTGTGATAATGTGTGTACTATTTGCTATCAAAACTCAGTCCCTTCAGCTCGTTATTATGAAGTATCAACCATTTGGTTTTCTAGAATAAAATTTAAACAATATTCCTTTTTTATATACACATTAAACATTCGATAATCTGAACTACCACCCGTAATTGAAAGACCTTAATTTAAATTCAAACATAACTGTACACGTATCCAGAAGTCCTGATAATCGAGTGTTTATTGTATAAAGAAGATGAGTATTATTATATTATGACTGCTCAAAAGGATTTTCCTAAAGATTTTTGTTTTTTTTTCCGAACATGCTTATTTTATCAGTCCTGGCAGTTGGTAGCCCTGAGTATTATTTATAAATGTTTAATATATCTGCAACAATTTACAGAACATTTGAATTTGAAGCAACATTCCCGATGGAGAGCGTTTTGACAGTTCAAGTTTACGACTGGGATTTGCTCAGTGCCGATGATTTGATCGGAGAAACGAAGATTGATCTCGAGAATAGATTTTACAGCAAACACAGAGCAACATGTGGAATATCTGAGAAATATAGCATGTGAGTTACATTGTGTAGTTCTGGGATTTCAAATACTGTATATCCTGATGCTTAAAAAATTGCCAAAAAACTAGGGGTCGAATTATACAGCGAACATGAAGTTGTTTATACATGGTAGAGAGGAAACTGAGGCCGTGATACTACCAGGCCTACATCCATACAGCAGTGTACTAATTCTATCATGTTAGTCTTGTACTATAACTTGTGTGAAAGATTCAAGTTTTATATACTAATTGCATGCTAAGCTGCTGGTTAACACATAATAATTTTTGACAGTTAAGTGGTGACACCTTATTTTGTTGGTCAACTTATACAGTGAATATAAGCTCAACCTAGAGTACACACCTAAGAAATATATGGGTCGACTTATACGTTGAATAGGTTGGATACAAATTGTACCTTGTATCTTGGTTTGCTGTGTGTTCTATTATCCCTTATTTGTCTTGGCTAGAACATATAAAAGACTCTATGATTCCGATTTTATTAAGGAGGAAACCTATTTAATTTTTGATATCAATTATTTCAGTTTCGGTTACAACCAGTGGAGGGATCCTCAGAAGCCGAGTCAAGTTTTGACGAAACTCTGCAAAGATTACAAGATCGAAGGTCCCGTGTTTTCTCCCGGAAAAGTTAAAATAGGGAAGAAGTTTTACGCTGGACCAGTTGAACTGGAAGACGAAAATGGTAAACAGACATTTCCTCTTCACGCATTCATTCCTACGATATAGAATAAAACCTTCCAATGTCAGAGTCCTATTGTATTTCTCATTACTTGAGTGTCTAGGTATTAAATTACCAAATAAATTACATCTGCTCCCCTTTTCAGGTCACAAGAAAGCAACAGACGAACATGTTGCCCTCGTCGCTCTAAGAAACTGGAACGAAATCCCAAAAGTAGGGTGTCCACTTGTCCCAGAACATGTCGAAACGAGGTCAATATTCAGCCCCGAAAAACCGGGAATCGAACAGGTATGATGTCATAGGTACAAAGGTCATAGTTCGTTGTTTTATATGTGTCTGTTTTGCAGGGACGTCTTGAGCTTTGGGTTGATATGTTTCCAATGGACATGCCGCTACCAGGAACTGCTGTTGATATTTCCCCAAGGAAACCAAAAGGGTAAGATATGAATACAGTGCAGTGTTGTATGGTGATAGTAACAAAAGGGTTAAGATATATTGTAAAAAAAATGCAATGCATCAGCAAGAGAGACCCACTGACGTCCATAAAAGCTGCAGAGCTCCCAATGTCTCCCGAGGCACTCATTGCAGAGCTGCAGTCCACTCACTGACAGGTGTTTGACTGCCACGATAATAATTTGCACCTAACAAATATGCGATAGCAAGAAGTCTTTATATTCAATTTTTAACTAAATAACTAAGTTTTCATAGAAGACGAGTTAAAAATATAGAAATCTCCTTCATAGTTACTACTAACAGCTCTATGTACGATATTTGTTGACGATTGGCGGTAAATCAAGCAACAATGAGTTGCAGTCGAATGCAGACAATAGGCCATACATGCCCTGAGGTAATCCTTTCCAAATCATTAACTAATGGATCATCTCAGGAAAGGTATGTCAGCCACAACTTGTATCTGTGAAAAATGGTATCTGAATCATCCTTGGTATTTTTTAATTCGTCTGTTACTGGGAACAGAACAAAACACATTGTAGCTGCTTTCCTTCTAGCCCTCACCTGCGGAAACAGGTTGTTTGTGCTGGCTTGGAGTCTCTGAATAATTTTTAACAGAATCTCTGCAACATTTATTCATTTACTTTCATAGTTTCCAGCTTCGTGTTATCATCTGGAATACAGAGGATGTTATTTTGCAAGATGATGATTTTTTTACCGGCGAGAAAGCCTCAGACATCTATGTGAAAGGGTACGATGATAAATATTTATGTAATTTCAGATACGAAATCCGTGTGATTATATGGAACACAGACGAAGTTGTTTGTGAGGATGATGATTTTTTCACAGGCGAGAAAATGTCTGATATATATGTGAAAGGGTAAAAATTATGTGTGGTGTGAATGTACAGTAATAACTTAATGTACATTTTATTGTATGCAATGTTATGTGTGTTTGTATGTAATGTGTATATGTGATTGCATGTGGAATGTTAAAAATTATGTGTGGTGTGAATCTACATTAATAACTAAATGTACTCTATGTTGTATGTAATTTTATGTGTATTTGTTTGTAATGTTATGTGTGTATGTAATTGTATGTGGAATGTTGAAAATTATGTATGGTGTGAATGTACAGTTATAACTAAATGTACTTTATATTGTATGTAATCTTATGTATATTTGTGTGAAATTAAACCACAAATCATATCATGACTGCGGACTATTCATATTCAATTTGGTCTCTTTCCTGTACATATTTAATACACGATACCTTTACACATATTATTATATATTCACCACCTCTATTCTTTTTGTTTTGAAGATGGTTACTCGGCGACGACAAACAAGAGACCGATATTCATTACAGATCATTGACTGGTGAAGGAAATTTTAACTGGAGATTTATTCATCCATTTAATTATCTCATCGCTGAAGAAAAGATTGTTGTGACGAAGAAAGTAAGTAATATCTAAATATTTCATGTGTATTTTTAATCCTCAAGGAGACTTGGAATTACTTAACTATTCTATTGGGGACTGGGGACAAGTCTATATATATTTTTTTATCTGACCGCCAATGCGACAAAAAGTTGAAACACATTTTCATTTTTTAATTAATTATTCAATAATATTTTATTCAAGGAATCTGTGTTCTCTTGGGATGAAACCGAATTTAAAATTCCTCCTCGACTCAACCTCCAAGTATGGGATGCGGATCATTTCTCTGCTGATGATTTCCTGGGTAAGAATATTTCTGACCTCACTCGATGAATCGTGTTCACCATAATGCTCGCTTTTCAGGTTCATTGACCCTTGACCTCACCCATTTTCCTCGGGGAGCAAAGTCGGCATCGAAATGCAGCTTGAACATGGCAACTGAAGAAGATGAAGCGGCGTCGAGCAATGTTCCAATGATTTCACTGTTCAAACAGCGTAGAATCAAGGGATGGTGGCCGTTCACTGCAAAGAATGATCAAGATGAACTTGAAATTACTGTAAGATATATTCTGACTATTCAAGCTGTGTGTGTGCCCTTGGGAGTATTATTATGATAGGGCAGTCTCTACCTGGGATCTCATCAGGCTGCTTGTCCATAGCTTGGTTGCTATTTGTACATTCTGTGAATACACATGGGTTTGTGCCTGTTTCCCCCGTCAAACAGATACTAACACCATTTCCTCGTTAACCTATGCATGATTTGAAATATAATTAAATGAAACTTAGTAATCTAATTATTAATATTCCCATACTTAATTTTTACATTGATTTTCCCTAGTGATCTACAGCTCACATAAGATCACAGCGAGAACTTATTGCTCAAGTTATTATTTGATTATAGTGCCATGTAGTTGTCGAACTGTGCACTGTGCAGTATTATGATAAATTAAGAAATTGTATTTCTTAGCATTATTTCAATCCATTTTTTCACTGTACGAAGGGAAAAGTTGAAGCTGAGATTGTGTTGATGACGGCAGAAGAAGCTGAGAAGAATCCGGCTGGATACGGAAGAGATGAACCGGATCCACTGGAAAAACCAAAGTAAGATTATTTCCCTTTCATTCCTTGCGAGAGTCCGTACTATCATTAGGCCAACTAGGAACCACCTAGAGTGCAGACAGTGCTGAATTAAAGCCAGGGGCATGGGGCACTGCAGGTTCCGAAACAATTTAAAATTGTACTGTACAATAACAACACATTAAAACAAAATAATGCATGTACAGTGAAACTGTTTACATCGTAGTTCTGCCATCTTACCGCATGGCTACTTTGCTGCTGGTTCTCAAACAATATATTGCCGTGCAATGTAAGTAGTTGGTATTCCATAGTTTAGTACCTGTCCTAAGTATAGAATCCTGTGTTACATAGATAGTATCGGTGAAAATAACAGTAATACGCAGTCAAACTGTAGATTTTATTGATAAGAATAATAATACAGATACCAAGGTTAAATATGTGACAGTCTTTTTGTTGATACGACGTCAGGAGTCATGTAATTAGTTTTCGTATTACTTCCTATTGAGTTTTTTAATAACTTGTCTTACTATTATGACACTGCTTAGGGTAGTGATGCTTAACCTGGGAAGCATAGCTTCGCCTTCTCAAATAATAGGATTTTACTACCACATGGAAAAAATGGTTGAGAACTTCTGGTTTACTGCATCAGTTAATATAAATCCAATTCTGATCGAGTCCTTTCATGCTAAATCTTGGATAGAACCTGTGCTTCATCTTGATATTTTTTTCTTTCTCTTTGATCAGTCGACCGGACACTTCCTTCATCTGGTTCCTTAATCCATGGAAATCTTTCCGCTATTTAATATTCCGTCGTTACAAATGGCTTTTTATTAAAATCATTGTTATCATTCTGCTCGCGATACTCATCGTTTTTTTCATCTACTCCTCGCCGAAATGGCTGGCGAAGAAAATTATTGGAGCATAACGGATTTGAGAGTTTTCTCAGGTTTCTGTGCACTTTGAGAGTTTGCACTTTGCGAATTATTTCTTAACACTTGATTCTAATTCTTCAAATTGAAGATTTGAGAATGTACTTTGCATGGAAAATTGATACAATGACTCAATTTATGTATTTTAGTGTTTAAACTTTTCAGATCATTTTCCCCCTAATGGATCCCCTTGGACCTTCATCGACCCCCATCATTTCAATAAATGTTATCAATAATAAATTTTTTAATTTAAAGTTAATAATTTCTTCACCCTTTTACTTCTTCAAGGCATCTCATTCACTTTTTTACCTTGACCCGCGATCATGTAAAATAAATGAATAAATGTTATCAATAACAAATTTCTCAATTTAAAACTAATACTTCATTCCCCCTTTTACTTCATTTACTTCAAATATTTAAAGTAATTCAAATGGATTGAACTCAACTTAACGACTAAAAAACAAAACACAGTGTTTTCGGACCCCTAGACATTTATCGCCCCCTTGAATAGCCGCATCGACCCCCATCATTTTTAAGATGATCAAAATTATCTCGTATAGGTAAAATAAACACCCGGACCAACGTAAATCATATCAGTCATGATTTTGAACTCGATTTTTATTCGAGTCGAGCCAACTTGACATCTCATTCTCAAGATCGATTTTAACTCAATATTATGCAGTGATTTAACTAGATTATGATGTACATACAACAGTTTCTTCTTTATTTATGAGGTAATAATGTGATATAAATGTAATGAATATACTGAATATTGATGTTTTATATATCAATGTGTATGATATTATCAATTTGCATGACAAGTTTTATTAATATCTGATCTCAACTAACAAAATCTTTAATTTTAACACGTTTGAAAACAGTGTGCATCGATGACGATCCACGATAATTCTTCATGATGTGAAAAAATATTAATTTAGACATTTTGTTAACATTTCATTCTATATTTCAGTCGTCCGGATACATCATTCGTCTGGTTCATGAATCCGTTGAAATCACTTCGATATTTGATCTGCACACGATTCAAATGGTTGATCATTAAACTCTTTGTCCTCTTGCTCCTCACTGCGCTCCTCGTACTCTTTATTTATTCCTCACCGAGCTGGATCATGAAAAAAATTGTTGGAGCATAAGATTACTGTTACATGGTAAAAACAGCTTTATATTTTTCAGCAGCCAAATTTTTTTTTCCTTTCAAGGGTTAATTTTAATTTTCTCCAATTCTTCATTGTTGTAAATATTGCCCTAGGTGGCGTTTTTAACTTTTTAAGAGATCTTGATATTTAGTATAAATAGTTCTCGCACGACATATCCTAAGACCAGCATTGGAGTTATAGCGAGTGGTCTGGGAACATTCACTATCAGTCTATATAAAGGAAAATGTGTGTGTGTGTGTGTGTGTGTGTGTGTTAGCCTGTTGAACCGAATATGGTAACGTAATGCCAAGTAACCTGAGCACATCCGAGGACTGCTCTAAAGCTCTCGTACGGGTCCTGAATAACTTCACAGTCATTATTTTCTTCCACTGTATCATAAATACTACAGTAAAATTGTGCAATTATTATCTAGGGGTATCCTTGTGTTGGTCAAGTATTTAATGTAATTCCTAATTCCACTATCTTGGCCTACTACTACTACTACTACTACTAGCCTACTACTATATTATATTAGTTGTTACATGTTGACAGGACATGACATGATATGTACTTTGATTTATTTCCTTGATATAGAACTGAACGCAACAATCTTACGGTATATATCGAGTCCAATGATAATTGTTTTTTGTACTTTGTGTATGAAATCATATTTATATTCTACTATAACTCTTTTACCTTGATGTGTAGTTATCTTTCACTGTCTATATAGACACTGTACTTCTCTATATCTACACATTCGCTATGAAAAGTTTCTCTCTTTAACACTATATATCTTTTATCTTTAACACTGCTTGAACTATATAGCTATTTACCCATGGCAAATAATTCATTAAGGCAACTAGTAATAATTTTCGTCCGATGCTAAATTATTGTCTACATATCTGAAATGTTTGAAGCTTGTTAAACTAAGAACTGCAATAACTACGGGCACACTAGCAATTGTTCTCTGTGCTATTCCTTGATTTTAAATATATTTTACAAGTCATTAGCATATAAAGTGGTGCCTCGTTCCAGGAGTGCGAAATACGAGACACCACTGTATACAAGAATGAAGTGAAGCGATTTTATTAGGAATCCCAAACATTATAACTTTGCAATAATAACTAAAGTGTATATCTCTTTATATTTAATGAAATATTATTTGATTTATTGTATAGTCGTATCCAGGGATGTCCCCTATTTTCAGGTAAAGAACGAGCTGTCAATCTCACTATAACCAAAGAATTAAATCTATTAATATAATATTCACCTAAATGTATTGGCTAATTTCCTTATATACGTTACCGAGGCGACTGGCACATGCAGAATCTATCTATGAATTTTGTATAATATTAGATCATCTGTGTAGATATTTAGTTCCTGTTGCAGCACAAGTTATTATCTGCTATATCTAAAACATATATGTTGCACTATCAATAGATTTGCACGACTTTATTTCTGTTCTATGTTAAATAGTTTAGAATAAAATAGAGATTGCCATAGTACATAATTTTCTTGAGAGATTTCAAATTCGAAATTTTCATCCGGCAGTTGGCGTGTCAGTACGTAATATTTTGAAGATTTCCTATTCAAAGCCGAATTTTTTGTCCGGCAGTTGGCGTGCCCGAGTACAAAATTTTCTTTGGGGATTTCCTATTCAGAGACGGAATTTTTGTCCTGCAGTTGGCGTGCCCGAGTACAATTTTCTTCAGAGATTACCTATTCAAAAACGATATTTTTGTCCGGCAGTTGGCGTGCCCGAGTACATAATTTTCCCATGGATATATATAGATCCTATTCAAAGTCTGAATCTTTGTCCGGCAGTTGGCGTGCCCTAGTACATAATCTTCCTTTCCAAAATTTCCTATTCAAAGGCGTAATTTTAGTCCAGTAGATGGCGTGCAAGAGTAAAATATTTCCTTTCCTTTTGAGTGAAAAACGGATTTTTTTGCTTTTTCTCACGCTGGAGACCGTGGAAAATATTTTTTCGTTCGAAAGGAAGTTCTCAGTCGTGATATTGGGCATTCAATTGGAAAATTGAACGGCTGATAGTTCGCAAAAGTTGGGGAACACGAGCGATACGCGTCTTGAATGTCATATAACTCGGCTACGTTCGTAATGTCACGATTGAAATTGCAGTATGTAAATGATGTCATGGCAGTACAATAGTTTTAAACAGCTGGAATAGACATATGGAATTTCATACAGCAGCATTAGAATCTTTCTGTAGGTAGCTGAACGGTAGGTAACGGAAGAGATCGGATACAGTTTACCATATGGCACTGATAAAATTGCTGATCACAAGCAAGATTTACCTTAACTGAAAAGAAATGTGAACGTATATGAATAGTAAAATACACTTTCCAGCCTTAGTGCTTATATCGTTTGTTATAAGGGAGTTTGCTTTTCAGAATATCGAGCCGGGTTTATTGGTTCCATGCTGTTTGCAGAGGTCAGAGTACACGATTTTTCTTACGTCATTTCTGTTTTGTTTATAACGCACCCGACGTCACTACCGCCTGTTCACGTTTAGTCGCAGCAAATGGGTCGGTCTTTGGAGGGAAATGGGAGTAGCATTAGACCGTTGTAGAGGTAGGATGTTTATTCAGGTTGAATGGTAGTTGTGTTAGGGTTGGCAAATAGTAAATGGTTAAGGTTGAGTGCTTTTTTGCGTGCGATAAGGCAGCTGGAGCGGAAGTTAACTCGTATAATATTAAAAGCTGGTGATTATGTTTCTGTACTTATGACCGTACGTAGACATTGTTTTATTTAACTAAACAAACCTCAAAGTATTCCAGAAGCAAACTGTGAACTACAGCACCAAGGAATAGATAATTAGCTAGCGGTATTTTGAGAAGAAATTACAGTACTCCTGAAGCAAACTGTGAACTAGAGCGGAAAGGAATGGTTAATTAAGTACCGGTATTTTGAGTAATGGTTTAACGGCGTGAAGCAAATCTATAAATGCTTCAAGCTTTGTAGACATTATTTTAACTTAGTAAACATTAGAAAAACCTAAATTAATCCTAAGGCAAACTGTAGGAAAGGAATGGTTAATCAGGTACCGAGTGATAGTATAGAGCCGTGATGCAAATGTATAAGTGCTGACAACCTTCTACCATATATTACAATAATTGTATGAATTATACTTTTGATTATGCAAAGCTTATTCAGGATAGAATAATGCATAAGATTATAACACATCTATATTAACATCAATTATTGGTTCGGTATTATTTTGTACCAGGTTTTATCCTATTTTCGAACCCAAATTATTTCACGGTGTTCCTGTGAACAAAATTCAATGGAATTTGCACAAAATCTTTTAATCAGTCATCCAAAACGATCGGCTATTATACTGTGAAGATATAGTTATATTTGTGGTGTGTACCACTTTTTGTACTAGTTCAAATGTGCTGCCCATATGGAAATCAGGTCACGCTTGCCTAGGATAAAGTAGCTAAACCTTACCCTTCCCCAGTGCGTCTGGGTTTTCAGGGATACCTCACTTCTTAACTTGAAAAATTGTCCACCGTTTTTACCTTTTTCCCCCCTGAAATAAATCGCTGTGTGACATGAATAGGTGAATACTGCCCGGACAGCAGATAGATAAAAAGTAGAGTTGCAGGAAGGTGGTTGTCGGAATGATTCAGTAAAATAAACCGGCATAGTGATTAACAGGTAGACAGTTAGTGATTGAAATAATATACTGAGTAATGATCTGAGCGACCAATTTATGTCTTTTATTCGTAATGGTGGTGAATATTTTGTGCTAAGTCAGTCAGGTTCTTCTATTTATTTTATGGTTTCAACTCCATTTGTTACGTCTGCCAAGAGATTGCTTACATTTGCTAGAACTATTCCTTGAAATAATGAAAAAATGGTCAGGGTAATCGATATGACATAGAACAGGGCTTCCCCCTGGGGTCCACAACACGATTACAGATGGTCCAAAAAAACTGAAATAGACGAAATACGGATGTGGTATCCTTGTATGCTTTTTATCAAATACTAAGTACACTAAGCCTAAGTAGTTATATTAAGCAGCAAGTAGTAGAATTTGACCATCGCAAAAAAAATCCTGGCTAAATTAGTGATTGGGGGTCCACAGTGAACAAGGTCGCCCTGATATTGAACTTACAAATATAGCTAATTCCCAGAATAATATTTTTATAGTTATTTTTGTGCCAGACGTGTTTCTGTCTCTTTTTATAAGTCAGGCAACATCACTTCTATTTGATCAACCGTTCAAATGCCATTATAATTAAATTATTCTTGTCATTTGCTTTGTATATTGCCGTCATCTGACTTTGTATAGACATCCGTGATTTATTCATTTCCTTTTAAGAGCATAATCTCTTTCTCCCTCTCCTACATTTACTATTTAAGTCTATTACTCTCGATCGTTAATTGATTTCATGCACAAATAGTCTCATCCAATTTTACTCTAAATAAATATTTAATTCTGTAACGTGATAAAAGTGTGCCTCTGCACTCACTACCCGTACCATCGCGAACACAAACAGATTAAAGGATAATCTCATTTCAGTCTACAAATTTGATATTGTTGCAGTTCGAAATTTGGAATTGGACCTGTAGTATTGTATCCAGTAGATTATCTTTGTCCGTCAGTTTTGTCTGTGCTGCTGAATTCTTATCTAAAGTTGACGTGTGGTTGTATATTAATTGTGGTCTTGGTGAATAAGTTTTTGGTAAAAAATAATAAAATTGTCCTGCTCGAGGTTATCTAGAACTAGGTTAGAACAAAAAAACGCAGGTCTGCTACCATATTTTATTTCAATAATTTTCTGATAAACATTTCGGCTTTTATCGATACCGATTATGTAAAATAAATGAATGTTATTCATATTCAATTGATATTATGAATATCAATAATAAATTCCTCAATTTGAAGATAATAATTCCTTCGCCCTTTTGCTTCATTGCTGCTCCTCGATAAGAATTTCTTTTCCAGAAATCCAAGGAAAATACAAAAAAAATTGGTAAAAAACATTGCATTAAATCGATAGCACAATGTAGCAGACAGTCGCTTACCAGTACACAAGTACAATTCTAATCCACATGAATGTGGTCTCCCATAATAAACTCATTACAGCAAAATGAGTCAATAGGAGATTTGTCACATAGGGGTTAAACTTAACCTTATAGAATAAAAAACGAACGAAACAATATGTTTATTGATCGCTATTTGACTCCTAAACATTTATTGGCGACTTCGACCTCTATATATCGACCACTTTGATGTATGCGTAGACTATATTGGAAATATATATGCATTAATTATAACGAGGACATTCATTCTTTTAACTCAGATTTATTAGATATCCAACTTAACAGGGTCTGCATAAACTAGGGACGATTGTATATGTGTGATTTATAATTTAAATAATATTTATAATTACGAGTGATTTTAATGTTCTCAATGACAGTTTAGCTCAGATTAAATAAATATATTTAGTTGAATTTGAATATTTTGAACTGCATTTTATTTTCTTTTGATATTTTTGTTTGTCAAGCTCTGGTTTCATAAGTACTGAACTATTAAACATTGATATTAATATTTTCCTGCGAGGCATTGATCTCTCATTACATTTAAGTGGTTTTAAAGAGCAATGACTTGAAACCTCTCAGACAGATCTCATATTTGCTCATTCGTCAAGTATATAGAGACTCCATATGCTCCAGATTAGATATTCAAATTATTAAGCTTGCGTTTCCAAACATGAAATGTCTCAAGTCAGATCAGCGTCATGAGCTGAGCATCAGCAATTACCACAATACATAGAGCAACATGATATTCGAATAAGAGAAGACTTGCAACAGTTAACTATGAGTCCAACCAACATAAAATGCTGGTTTTATTGCAACTGATAATCTGTTATAGCGGTACCTGATTGATCATGATAAAAGGGAGCACAATAAAAATGATGTGATTTTGAAATGATATATATTGATATAAAATGATTTTGAATGCTAAGTGACAGTACTGGAGTCCATAAGTCATATCAACAGAGCTGAAAATTCGAACCTTGATTATTTGAATTATCGCAATGAAAAAGTATTTTTATGTTAGTTGTTCAAATAAGCAATGTTTTATCGCCTGACCTCCAGGACATTTCTTTCCTAAATCTCCAATGTCATTGTATCAATGCCTTATTATTATTGATTCCTAATTATTCACCTCCCAGTGCATTCTCCAACCAAGTAATGCAGCGTTTAAGTGTATTGAAATCAGTTCTTTTCCGGTCGTTCCTTTGTCCGATGTCTCTCGAGATTTCATACGACACCACTAATGCTGTGATGACGTGTAAGTAATCACATTAATTGTTGATCCTTGTGCAAAGGGATGACGCTTCAATATCGTTGTGGTGTGACTAATAACGTCTCCGGAGAGATCGGCTTTGTATTTTTAGATTTTCACGCATGTCATTAGGGTGAATTACAAGACCGTTTGGGATTAGTATATTATGCAATTTAACCGCAGACGTTGAATTTTGAATTTTGCAGCGACGAATCTATATAATAAACACAAATACTTGTATGTTTATCTTATTCAATCGATCTTGACTAATCAGAATGGTAGTGCTGAGCCAAGTCGTAATTTGCTGTGATTTTGAAATACTGACCCATCGCTGACTCAATAAGCAGTCGGTGTGTGGTGGCCTGGCTTGTTCTGGTGCATCTTCTCTTATATACTGTATTATACTGTACTCTACATAAGCCAGTAGCCTAAAATTATTGCTTGAAGTAGGAATTTTTTCAAATTATCACTGGTAGCTTGTGTTGGTACATCGTCTTATCTATTTTATTTGATCATCTACATACTATTATACTCTACATAAGCGATATTACGATTTAATGATGATGCAAGTCATAAAGGCTGTTGTTGCAAGAATTATTACTGAGTCAGTTTATGTTTATAAATGTTTCTGTTAAAGGCTTCAAGACCACTCTGCTGATAGTAAGGTTATTTTTTCTGTATTTCAGATTTTATAAATCGTAATTTCTTCAATAGGTAAATTAGTAGTATGAAAATTTAGTAGCATTGCGAAGACATGGCTGCTGGGGATCTCCGTAAAGCAGAGTTAGAGCCGCTTGAAGTACCACCGAAACTTGTCAAAGGAAGCAAATTTATAAAATGGCCGAAATCAGACGGAGACGTGAGTTATTTCGTGTTTTTTTTTTCGATTTTTATCCGTTCAGAGTTTATTATTCATTTGTAGCAGTCTGACTTAGTGAATCCTTGATCGGATTAAGAAGGTCCATTGGTTGAGGCGGCCTATTGAAAACGTAGCATAATAGCCTAATATATACAGTTTATATTGTGTGTATAAATTGTATCATTAATTTGTTTTAAAATTCATTAAATGCGAGATAATGACGTAAATGACAGTGTTTAAAGTGCAGTGTTTTCGGTTAGGTTTAGGAACTCAGAGCTTATTCCTGTTACACTTCATAAACCTAACCGAAACGTCCGAAAGTCCCCTTACTGCTACCCAGCAAGTCCCAAACACACTTAAAGAAATGTAAACTGATCCTGGAATGCGACCCCCTTGTCTCCTTCAGTAAGTAGTTTCACTTTACTGGAATTTTCTTGATATTGGACCCTAAAAATAAAGAGGGGGTTTACAAGAGATTAAACTGTTTTATTGCAATATGCGTGCAAAAATTTATTGTTCAAATAAGGGGCCATGAAAACAAATTTCAGCTGTGAGAAGCATTGTAAGCATATTTAAAATACCATAGCACCTCCATGAAAAGTATGGACACGTTCCAAAATCATAGCTTAGCGTAAATAGAGGGAATACAATCATTGGAATTTGAGTCTGCGAGCGTGAATTTCAGCTGTGAAAAGCATTTAAATATGCAGCATTGTACAATCACAGTATTATGTTGAAGGCATATAGTCTCGTTCCAACCTCATGACATTTCGTGATAATTCAATATTTAAACCTTTGATACTACAATAAAGCCTGCTGCGATTCAGTGTTCCCAAACAGAATATAATTTTGAACATTTTTATTTTCATTCAAGTTGAAATAATCAAAGCAAACGGTTCTTTTATTGTTGAATTATATATTTTGTATGTTTTTGTGTATTGCAGACACTTTCCTTGACATTGTGAGAGTAATTTCGCATGAATTTGGCAATTTTTATGGGAACACTGTAATGTATCATCATTTTATTTCCTGTATTCAAAGCACCAGTCACATATTGTAATAAAAAATGTTGGCTGTCACTGCAGCTAAAGAATAGCTAATTATATATAAATATATGTTATTTTCGAACGTATAACCTGTATCCGTATTGCTATGTATTTCTGCAAAATTAATGATAATAGAAAAAAATCCAAAAATGCACAAATCTTTGAATAATGTATTTTTTATTACGAAAAAACATGCAGTCAATACTCGATTACTGTTTCCCGCAATAAAACGAATCGTTCCCAATTATATTTTTGTATTGTAGATGTGTGAAATTTCATTCAGACAATTGATACGATACAGTAAAAAAATAGAATGAGGCGGAGCTGAGGTATATAACTCTTAACGATATTGCAAACTGTGTTTATAATCCATTTGTTAGCAAGTTTTATGAGTTAAGTCTCTGTATTGTAGTTAATGTTACATAGATATAGGCTTACTTGTATCAATTATCCCAAGAACTAATGCACTGTACTGTGAGTGTGGTATTGGTGATGTCGGTAATGCAAACTGCATACTGCAAAGGATATAAACAAACAATATACAAATAAAACTAGACCACGCAAGGCTTTGACTGATAGGAACGTATGACAAACTTCCTCAGAATTACAAATGCTATTTTTATGAACTCAATCTTCATCTCAGCTGTTAAAATAATTTTATTTCAAAATTTCTTCCTTTTTTCAGGACACAATCATTGCTGTTCCAATAACTCTGAGGTTGGATCCGAAAGGATATATTTTATATTGGCAAGAGCCAAATAAAGTAAGTGCCTACTTGTCAGCTTGTTAGTGGGAAATATTGCTTGCAAAAAATTCGAAAGCACCATGTGATTTAAAATTAAATTCTTTTATAAATGACCATACAACTGTATATTATTAGTGCAAGGCAAGTGAAGATTTCGGTATTTAAGGATGGTTTTGAAAATGTATTCCACTGTATTTTTATTTTAGGTTGGTTTACATCATTAGACATGTTTATTTGCAGATGTGATTGTGCCCGTTGAGTATAATATACTAGAGGGGGTGACTTTAGGTGGCGTGAAGTTGTTCCAGGAAGGCATTGAGTGTTGGTAGAAGATTGGAAATAATTGCTTAACTAGAAAGGCCCTTATTGCTTAAATGAAAAAGCACTGATAGGTATATTGTATCCAAATTCCTGTTTCAGTCACTAAGTCGCATCTCTAGTCTGTGGTCCTGCGGATTTTCCCAGGATTTCATCACCTCCAGCCCCGTACAGACCCTTTTTGTTGTACATGCAATATTCTGGGATGCATTTGGACTTCCGGGATAAATTAAGTCAAGAGCTGTTGAGAAATGGTGAAGTTGTTTAGACACAAACAAGCCTTCCAAGCTTATTATGTAAATTTATAACTGTGACAGATTTCAACACTAAGCAGAACTAAACACCCATTAGTTTTCATTCTCTTCATTCATTTTCATTACCAGTTAATATTCCCAGAGAGAATTGAAAGTCCCACGACAACAGGCTCACTGATGATTGACAGTTAATCATGTGGCTTGTGGCATTGTGTATTAAGGATACATGCCTGTTTATCATTGCTTAAGCATGCTAATGGGACTCACAAATGCAGAATATCAAATCTCACTTAAGCCTTTTCACAGCTGTTATCCTGCATTGGCATTTTGTATTTGTTTCCATGTGTCAATACAAATCAAAAAAAGGAATAATTTATGTAATTGCTATTTCGCAACGGATATTTACCAAATTCGTAAGTGTGCTGCATCCCAGAATAATGCATGAACAAAGGCCTGGCTCCCTTTGCGCCTCGAGTGGATCTTAATTAAGACCGCTTTTAGCCTTTCCTGGCGACCAAAATAAGAACCAGAATCTTAAGAACAGGGTCTTTGAATGTTTGAATTTTGAATGTTTTCATGGTTTTCGTGTTATCTGCATCTGGTTGACGAGCGAACCTCGGTTTAAATATCCTTCTAACATATCCAAATTCTGTATTATTTCTACAGGACACCGAGTGTCTCGAGGTTTCGGCGATTCGCGACACCAGGATAGGAAAATATGCACGGGTCCCGAGAGTGAGTAATTATATTCTTTGTTATGTTTATTTAAAACTTGATTTTTCACATTTTAATCAGATATTTTTCGAAAAAATAATTATTCACTTTCTTCAGTTCGTTTCGAATTTTATGAGGAAAATCAAATTCCGGTAATTGTTATTGATTCCTCGGTTTATAAATTCCTAGTTTTTTAGTTATCACAATGTCAATGAAACATGACGTCAACTCTCCTCTTTATTATTATATCTTCTGGAACAATGGTCGGGAACCTTTTCATGGCAAAAATTTAAAATTTTTAAATAAACCAAATCGGTAAAATATTATCCAAGAGCCACATGAGAAGCTCAAAAAGCCACAGGTTCCTGACCCCTGTTGTGCAACCATGAATTGTTAATTTAGTTCTAACGAGCTTAAAAGCCACACGGTCGAAAATTCCACGTAAATCTTCATACAGTGATATTGAGACGTTTGAAGCGGAATAGTTTTGTGTATATTGGTTTGATGTGTCATTCTGGCCCAAGGGTGGCATTCTCGAGACGTGCCTAGACTCCGGGGCATCTAGGTATCAAAATATATACCGTATTTCCAGTCTCTTATGCTACAAGTGGTAAGACGCACCCTATAATTACCTAGGTATTTTTTTATTTGAAAAAAAAAATAAATACGAAGATTTATAGTGGAAAGACGCACGGTAATTTTTCAGGAAAAAGAGTGCGTCTTAAGAGATGGGAAATACGATACATAATTAATAACTATGAAGCAGTCACAACGTAAGTTAATGTTCGAAGTTGTCATGGAAAATGTGACTGAAATCTGTCTAACTGTTTAGTTTTGTGGAATGTAAATTTTTAGAGTTATTTTTGAGCATATTGTCACCTATCTTTTGGTGATTTAGCTTCGCCAAGATATCGATTAAAATCAATAACCTTCTTAAGCATCGATGCAATGGGTTGAAGTCATATTTTGCTCTATGCTGCTACTCATGCATTGTATTGGTCCCATACCGATCGTTCGAATTCACACAATGTACCATTGTCAATGTAGACTTCTGACACTTCCAAAATCAGTGGACAGTGCATTCCCTCCCGAAAACAATGAGGTCATGCCCATTCCCGCCTCACTTTATAAAAGTTTCCGGTGCAGTACCTTTGAATTTTATAATATTTTTGTGGGTCAAAAGTTAAAGTGCTGGAAACATCTCAAGACTCCACTAAAAGGGTCGCTCTAGCCGCCAAAATAAGAATCTGTATACATCGTTTTCCTTTGCTTGAGCCGTGGCTTGAGCATGTCCGATGAAATTGGCTTGAAATCGCATGGAATTCTGATCCTGTGATCTGCCTGTTCCTTCTATAAATGGAATTGCATTAAGAAAATTTTTGATCTAAAAAACTGTATTAATATACGAATTTCCAGCTATACTATGGCCACATTCTAATATTGCATATGATGAGATTAATGTGTCCAAAAATGCTTAACAATGATTTTCTGTGCTACCGGATACCATACCCATGCATTTGGCTTCATCCGTGATGAACAGCGTTTCATAATCCGTATGATTTATATAGTTTGATTAATAGCATGGCTTGTTCCCGAGAATTGCACTGAAGCTATTGATTGTGATGTTTGTCTATTTCTAGGAATTGTAATACAGTCATAAAATTCCTCTTGTTATATGCATCCTTAGACAGGGAGAATTACGGTTGTAGAACCTATTTCTACCTAATTCTTTTTATATGCATTCAAAACTCACTGTGTGAGTAAAGTAACAATTGTGTAAAAGATTGGGATTATGTTTTATTCTATGAAAAGAAAAACAGATGATCATCGTAGAGTGACATTTACACCCAAACAAACCTCGTTGTTTTAGTTTTTCGCACCTCTTGATTATGGCATGGTTCAAGCCATCCATTTCTTTGTCCATATAGCAGTTTAGCTATCAGATCCATTCCTTTGATTACTTTGTCATCATTTGTCTTAGTTGTTATTTCCCGTTAGAAATTCCTCTCTTGATACTTTAATCATGTGCAGCTGAAGCGAGGTTTCATTTTAAATACAGGTAATGAGACTTTCCCACGTTCCGCTCTCTCGCATTTCTTACTTAGAATTCTAAACATAAATGCCTACATAAAAACACGACCCTTTGTTTCATTTTAGTCGTTTCACTGAGTTCATGTGCATTCATTTAAACATGAGAATGCCGGGACTTTTGCCGGACAGGCGTTTTGCTGGATAAAACTTTGCTTGAATTTTTGTAGTTTGGTTAGATTTTGTTTTTTGATTTATCTACAAATGATGGCTCAATGGAGATTTGTAGTGTGAACACATTCTGTTGAAATTCTGTGGTTGTTTGGAAAGTTTAAATAAATGAAATGTCTGGTTTACAAACATTGCTCTCTCTAATTTTTGTTGTCAGTGTTGTACGCAAAAAATCACATGTGAAAATAGTGACGAAAGTATGTGCACACTAAATGCAATATGTGCTGAAAAATCTTCTTTGATTTCTCAGTTTCATATATATAGCATGTTGATTTACTTTCTTCATCACATTTAATTAGTTTAAAGAAACACTAACATTTCTATAAATTGCGGGGCCCACTGATCCATTTGATGTGGGGCTCTCAAGTATGTAAATCCAGTCCAGACGGACTTATTTTGTCTGTAATCCCGGTGTCATCATTGCTTCAAGATCAAGTTTTAACGGTGTGACACTGATGGAAAGTTTTTGTGATATTATTTAGCCCGATATATTGCCCAGAAAGTTCTGAATCCTTAATTTATTTGTGGTCTTCATGGTTCATTGACTCTATTGTGGCATTCCACATGGTTGACCGATTTTGTTACGCTGTCAAAGTTTTGTTTCTTTAATCGTTGCAGAAGTGCATTATCTAGACATGGTAGAATTGTTATATTTCTCACATGTACTGGACGAATTATTATAATTTGCTTTGTTGTCTGGAAGGTAATGGTTCAAGGATGGTCTTAAAATTCAGTGAAATATGTTTATTTCAACCCAAATTGTAACTTCTAATGAAAATATATAGTTTTCTCATTCTGATTATTAGTAATTTGCACTTTTTTTAATTTTTTATAACTTGAAATTTTTCATTTCATTTTTTTATCAAACGTCATTGCCAGGCGGAAAGATGGGAAAAAGCATTGCAAATGTCGACGGTAAGGATCATGTGAATAACTTCCATCTATCGATTATCACGATTGGAGTGTGTGGCATGTCATTGACATTTCCTACCATTCTGCATGTTACTAACCTAGTCTTTCATAGTCATTATATTGCATGAAAGGTGGTGGCTGTTTTGTGAGTAGATTAGAATGAAAAAATCAAAATATTACATCACATACAATAATCACAACACATGTCTGCTATCAGGGGAAGCTTTACTGAGATTTACTGTGATCTGGCCAATCTGGCCGATACATTAAAGCCCTGGTTCTTAACATGGATGGTACCACTCCCCTGTGGCCGCTGTGAAATCTTGAGGGCCGGACACAGATCAGGGGTGCTATGGGGGCACCTGGTGTTCACATTTACATAAATATCCCTATCTTTGTCAAGAAATAAAATTACTTCCGTTGGCTTATCAATCTCTGTACTTGGTCGAGAAATGATTCAGCGTAGTAAAAGATCTGCTAACCAAGCCGCGAAGTAGATTACAGATATGTGATAGGGGAGACTCGGGGTTCTGTTTGTCAAATATTGAACATATTTACTAATTCCTTTTTTGCTTCCTATTTATCTTAAGACATTACTTCTCACCCTTGTAAAAGCCCATTTTACTTGATGTTTTTTTATCCCCAAACAGTGGCTGACTTTCAAGGAATTTTCAACAAATTGAATTCAGAAGCAAATATAATCCATTGCATTTGTGTCACACACATAACACATGCCTTCTTTTCGAATTCTTCGAAATTACCATTCTCTCTCCGCAAATTGTCGAATTTTTTTCGAATTTCTGGAAAGGAACCGATCAATCAATCCTGACATTTTCCATACATTTCACAGGAAGTTGTATTTCATTAGTTATTTTTACAAACCAACTCATCAATGCTACGGTGTTAATAATCAATATTTTTCATTTTGAATTGCTTCAATATTATATATATAGAAGAGGTGGACGCTGTTGTTGCTGTTACGTATTGTCATTTCCGCTCAGTATTTTGTCTGTTCACCATGTACATGTACATGAGCAGTAGAATTTGAAGATATTTTTCTGCTCTATAACAATCACCTTCTGTCAGTGTGTGTGCGCGTTCATTCTTGAACTAACATGTCATGTCGTCATATAGAGTAAAATGCCCGTCAATTCACTCTCTCATTATATATATTTTATATAGGATGTTGCTATTACTATGCAGTGTCTCATCCACTCAATAGAACCTATGACAACCAGAGAAATTGTACCCTTCATCTGACACACATCTCTTAGACCTTGTATGAGAGCATATGAAATAAAATACCTTAATTTGATATAAAATAATAATTAATTCATATTTTAATAATGACTTGAAATGTAATCGTGGGGTCAACATACAATTTTTCGCTGTGAATCTTGAGTTTAAGTTGTGTGGTTTTATAATTAACCATCTGAAAATTTCTATCAAATTCTAATCTTATTCCTTTAATTTTTCAGGATCCACAAATACGAGAAGTTGCCGGGAATACGTCGATCCCTCTCGAACAAAAATCTCTGACGATAGTTTACGGAATGAAATATCCAGAACCAAACTTTCTGAATTTTGTTGCAGTCGGGGAAGGTCCAACTGAAATTGTCAAGGTATATTTAAGTGTTGCAGGTCTGTTGCTTGGGAATCAATGGTTGGGTAGAGTGGATTGCCAGCACCTGTAGTATGGGTGGTGTATTGCATCTGCTCACACCGACAACAGCATGTTTCAAATAGTAGTGTTGTAGATCTGTTGCTTGGGAATCACTGCTGTGAAGTGGCGCAATGTGAGTTTGCCAGTATCCAGGTCCTTGGCCCTAAGGCAAGTGTATTGCCACCCCTATCTGCACATGCACACACAGGCAAAAATTTCCTTTGTCCCATGTAATAATTCTCAAAAAGAGATTTATAATGAAACCAATTATTCAGCTAAAGCTACAAAATTTCATTGATTGATTGTGAATAAACTATTAGTAAGCAACTGATTAATGTTACATTATTTCTTTACAGATCTGGGCAGACTTCTTGCTAGAGTTAGCTTACTATCCTCTCACGTGGCATATCTCAGTCGAAACTGCAATTGATAAAATGTAAGTATAATCAGAAATATATAAAATCTCCCCAGGATAAATTCCATTAGTAATGTTGATATCATTTTATAGAAAATAATAATCCATGTTAATAGCTTCACATCAGAAATACCACTATGCTACACTGACTATAGTGAGATTTTGCCAAGTTAAAAATATCAGTTTTAATATTTGATAAACAGAACCTTGAGTCTCCCTCTATCACATATCTGAAATCCGGTTCATAAGTTCAAAATTAGCCTTGTCAATACCGAATACTGTAAACAGCATTGTGACAAACAGATATATATATACCTCAATAATATTCTGCCAGTTTTAAATATTATTTTATTGTTTGTAGAGTATAATGTTGATAATATGTATATTGATTTGAAACCAAATATTCCAAATAGGTACACTCGTCTGAAATATGAGACAAATGCTTTTGGACAAATTCCTGTGAAGAAGTGAGTCAAATTTCCCTTTCACTTTTAGTTTTAGTTAAGGGATGAACGGGGATTTCTGAAATTACAAGTGTGGGTGAGGAATTGACCAATGGTTAGAGCAGTCCTTTCCAAACTGTGTGTTGCCTGCAGTGCGTAGGTGTGTCGTGGATGCGGACATTAAAATGTATTTATGTATCAGTATCTCTCATCTCATCAGGGATTGAATTAACCTCTGGTTTGCTATTAAAATTGAATTGCTGTGTCGCGAAATTATGTATGTTTAAAAAGTGTGTCACCAACTGGAAGCGTTTGGAAAGCTCTAGGTTAGAGAGACCAGGGAAGTGTTCGTATCCCGCCGAATCTATCTCATGTCTTTGAGCAAAACAGAATCACCGGCTTACAGTCGTCCCTGATGTATAAATAGGGTACCGGTGACGTGGAGGTCACAGCAAAAATTGATGATGACTCACAATGGGGTAATAGTAACCTATGTCCATTATCATCCCGTCAGTGACCATCTCACCCAAAAATAAATCTCTAGTTTCACAAATTCAAATATATCAAATGAAATGAGTCGAAAACTTCCAGCTTGCGAATGTTTTAAAACCTATTACCAAATTGGAAACATGGAAAATCCACAAGATTTGTGGTCGTTATCTGCAAAATTTTTGTCCATAATTCATTTCTTTCATTTACTTGAGATTTTTCACTGATACATTAACTATATTACCTTGAAAATTTGGTGGAAAAATTAAAAATTCATGATCTGGAGTCATTCATTAATAAATTATAAGAATGGATGAATATTCATGAATTTTCGGCTTAGCCTGGATCCTGATTACTAACAGATGATTGAAATGACTCTCTGTTGGCTGACAGGATTCCTTTTAGTGGAGCAAATTTTAACTTCTATGGTAGATGTACGATAACTCCTTGGAATATAGGATGAGGTTTTGGAATGCCATGACATTATGAAATATTGACTTCCATTTTCATTTTATTCACTTGTAATCTATACGGCGCTTTTTTCCATAGATACACGTGTATATGTGTACACCAGTCCCTCGGTATATGGATGCGTTTCGAGATAACTTCGTGTGAATACTTTTTTCAATGGAGAGAATAAAGATGCGTACTGACAACAACCTACAATCATAATTTAGCCACTATTTCATTCCGAAAAGACACGAATATATCACCACAAGACAGTATAAGTTGTAGTAGCGACATAAATTTATTTATCGTATGAGCGGGGACTGGTAGAAATAGGTTCTTCGCATAACTCCGAAATCGCATAGTGTGGGTTCGCATGTAACGAAGTACTGATTATTTATGTTATAAATATTCAAATGTGCAATGTATTTCAAATATGTATATTGAATTTATCCATCGTTCACTTCACATTTATTTACTCTTCAGATGTATCAGGATGTTTGGAGGAAAAGAAAGAAGAGTGGAGAGTGCTCTCACTTCTGTCAATCTCATCAGAGGAAGAGTAAGTGATATTACTTTATCATACCACACTATTCTTTATAGAGAAAGGTCAGTCAACTCCCTCGAGTGTTCAAGACTTGAAAAAAAATGGCCGAAAAACACAGAAAAAAAAACGCAATGTCAACGCTATTACTGATGTTTGTTTATATGTCTGAAAAATTCAATAATATTTACGTAGCTTATATCAGCAATGACCGAAAAATGTTATCAATCATTAAAAAAACTCGTAAACAAAACGTTTAATTATCCGAATAATATAATCTGTGTTCCTGAGTTGGCTGAATGAATGGTAGCTCACATGCAGTATACACTCGATTATATAATTACTTGGTAATGGAGTTACCCTCAGCAATTATTAAAAATTTATAAACAATGGTTTTGGGAGACTTTCATGCACTCTATTTAACAGAGAATAATAATAAAACTAATAAAATTAGTTGAAAGAGTGGACTATTCCCCTTCTCTTTTTAATATTTAATTCATGACTTCAGTCAATGTCAGTGATAACGTTTACTTAGCAAAGAAGAAAAATTAAATTCAAATTAAGGCCGAGCGTCGATTTTTTCGACCTTAGTTATTCCGGTATCATTTACCAGATCGATAAAGTATTTTTCTCCATTTAAAAAAAAACTTGCAACGACCGCGCGATTAGTTCTCTGTGTGACCGCAGACGGGATCGCGATCGTCCCACGCCGAGCCCGTGTGTAAGCAACAACAGTGGATGTGACCAGACAGTTTCCATCTTATTTATTATGTTTGACGCCGGCTAGATTTACATTTAGTAGTTGCTTCATTTCATTTGAAAAACATTCTTTATCTTTCAGACATATTGGGAAGTGTTTTAAAGGTGTCAAAGCAAACGTCTGCATTTTAATAAATAAAATATATTTTTCTTTCATAGAGAGACACGACCATTGATCCTGAAGAATTTCCTCTGATTGCTTTCAAGAAAGTTCTGCAGTTAACATGTCAGAGACCGGAGCTTGATAAAGTGTTTGCACAACTGTGAGTCCATATTCCATGTTTGGTTTTAATGCCTAATATTCGTGCCTAAAAATCTTTGAAAAATCGTTT
This sequence comes from Halocynthia roretzi, assembly GCA_013436055.1. Taxonomy (NCBI): domain Eukaryota; kingdom Metazoa; phylum Chordata; class Ascidiacea; order Stolidobranchia; family Pyuridae; genus Halocynthia; species Halocynthia roretzi. The sequence goes on along the minus strand of QRAM01000296.1, from coordinate 48,943 downwards.
CATTTAAGCGAGAAAGATCAAATCACTTATAATATTTTTCATTAGTAATGCTAATCTGCTTCAACAGTCCTTTGTCCTTGGAAATCAGTTCGTGCATCTCATCTCTCGGGAAACGTAAAGGGGCATACCGATAGTCGTAACCAACATATGTGATTAGATACTATCTATGTCCAATGAGACAACTAAGCATACAAATCAAAAATAAGCACTTTTGAGCACGTCTGAGACACTGTTCTTCAAACTAAGGACAAATCTTAGAAATAAACACAATCTGACAGCCCTATGTATAGGTCTTGTATCATTCAGGGAGATTTGTAGTCTCTGGTACCAATTATTATTATTATTTGAATATTTAGCGGCGCAAGACGTATGTCATTATCACTGGAACAACTGAAAGGATTCCTGAACAATGTTCAACGGGATCCAAGATTGAACGAGATTCTTTATCCGTTCCTTAACGATGAGCAAGTTGAAAACATCATTCATAAATATGAACCGAACATTATGCTGTCAAAGAGAGGTTTGTCATTGTAACATTGACTTTCATTCAGTTGCTTGATACTTGATTTTAAGCCATGCTATGTTTATTCTGGGGAAGAAGGGACCCTAAAATAGATTGATTACTGATTAATTTTAAACCTGTGAACACAAAGTAGAAGCATGTCATGAATTTAGCTTTCAAAGTCTGGAATATACTTAGTTAAGGTTTTGGGAAGTACGAGGCATCTTCTGTCACGTGCTGGGCATTTGTTAATGCGTAGTTAGTAGTAACTTGGTAAGTACATAGTAAAGCTGGATTTCTCTGCGGGTCATCTAATAAATTTAAAACGGAAAAGGTTGATTTTGCAAGGGCACGGTTTATAAATGGTAAGGGTAATACATCCGAAAGTATGGTAGTTGGTATTCGCGTTATAATTTCGAATATTTTTTCTTCCTTCAGGTCAACTTTCATTAGAAGGTCTCGATGCATATCTTCAATCAAATGAAAATCTCTGCGTATCAACAACTAAATATGCTCTTCATCAAGACATGCAACAACCGCTGTCACATTATTTCATCAATTCCTCACATAACACTTACCTGACAGGTGTGTAAACAAATATAGTAGAACCTCGCAGTACTAGTTTAATTCGTTCCTAGACCGAGCTCTTATCACAATTCACTCGTATTACAAAGCGATTTTTCCCATTGAAATTAATGGAAAACTAATTATTCCGTTCCAGTCTCCAAAACCATGCATTTTTAAGGTATTTTTTAAACAGAAAATGTGCAGTTAGAAATAAAATAACAATACATATGTACATGTAATAAAAACATAAGAGATTATACAAGAAATGAAAGGTTTTATTAAGTTTTATCAGTGTTTGAGCGAGTGCAGGCTCCGCTTGGTTGGGGGAGCGTGATAAATTAAGCATGTGCTATTCCTTAGAATTCTTAGAAATCGACGACGTCAGCCAGCAACCTTATCTATGGCCTCCCTTTACCTTGTCTTTAGTTTTTTTAGTCAATTTATTTAGTCAATTTTAGTCCATTTCACATGGTAGGCAAACTATTCTAGAAAAATCTCAGGGTAGGCCAGTCTTGCTATTTACTAACAATCTTTGATATCTTTTTTTTCTAGGTACACAGTACAAGAGCAAATCAACTGCTGAGATATATCGTCAATGTCTTCTCTCTGGCTGTCGTTGCGTTGAATTAGATTGTTGGGATGGTGCAGAGGAACCATACATTAATCACGGGTTTACTTTGTGCACACTCGTTCCTTTCAAAGACGTCATAGAAGCAATCAATGAATCAGCATTCAAAACGAGCAATTATCCTGTTATATTGTCGTTCGAAAATCATGTTGATATGTAAGTTATGTTTTCTTCAGGGTTGGGTGGGTGCCGAATGACAGAGGGCGCCGAAATTCCATTGGGGGTTTGGTTGCTTCACCATTCGTAAATGTATTGAATGCGAAGACAACAAATTCATGTCCTGTCCTGGACACAATCAAAGCTTGCTATGCCCCTGGTTCTATTCATCTCATTTTCGTTGAAAACATATAGAGATTATATTTTATTTTTAGACCACAGCAACAAGCAAAGATGGCTCAGTATTGCAGAAATATCTTTGGAGACAAGCTATTGGTGGAACCTTTGGAGGCATATCCGGTAAAAACTTCATTAAAACAATATTTTTATGATAAGATACATCATGTCATATAGAGTTAACCGATGGTAGGGGAATAATGGTGTATATGTGTGCTGTATTGGAAATATATAAACACTGAACAACATGATACACAGTAACAAAATGACAGAAAATACTGTAAACATCATATAACTATATAAANTGATACACAGTAACAAAATGACAGAAAATACTGTAAACATCATATAACTATATAAAACATTGAAATTTATAATTTATATTTACAATATATATTTTTTTAAATCATTGAACTTAACAGTTTGTAAAGATAAATAATTCAGTTTATTTCTATAGTTTGTGGTATATTAACTGCCTGGTTTTTTACAGCTTGAACCAGATACTCCACTACCTACACCAAAAGATCTGATGGGAAAAATCATCATTAAGAATAAAAAACAAAAAGAAAAAACAGAAAGTAAGTGACAAGGAGATGTCCTCTTGGATTATTCAGTCTGGGGCTCTTTAGGTGGTCCTTGGTAGGTTTGAGTGGTCTTGAATAGGATTTCATCCAGTCATGAATAGTTCATATTTTTCCTCACCATGCATTATATACATCTGGGACCGCCATGTCAAATTTGGTAAAAATCCATTGAGACATGGGGACATTGTTTCAAGACAAACAGACAGACTTATAATATTATTATGAAACAATACATAATTTTTTATTTGTTTCAGCACCACAAGGAAGACCATCATTGAGTGAAGAAAAGGGTATTTTTGCTTTATTAATTCTCAATATAGTGGATTTCTATTGTAGCCTAAGACTCGTCGTACCAATACATATTGTGGGGTAACTCGCCGTCATAATAAGGGACCCAGGAAAAAATTCATTCCAATTAAAGTTGAATAGGTTATGTTATGTAATGTTATCAATCTGGTATTGTTTACAATATCAATCGATCCCAAAATATATTCATATCCCTCACTTAATGTTATCAGCCAGTTATTGTTATCCAAAAGAGACTATCACAAAGCAATCACAATAAGCGGTGCCCATTGTATATCATATTCATATCCCTCACTTAATGTTATCAGCCAGTTATTGTTTTTAAAAAGAGACTATCACAAAGCAATCACAATAAGCGGTGCCCATTTTATTGGCGAATTTTAGTTGGCCCTGATAGTATTTTTTTCATTTCCATTTCTACCATTAATCTTCCTCCTTTAGCCTTACTCCAGCATACGAACAGTATTGACAGTTATGAACTTGACATTAGTAAGTACAATCATTTCCAGTGCTCCCCTTCACCAAAATTAATTTTGGGAACGCTGTTTCAGCAATTTGATGAAAGTTTCATAGCATCATAATTGAATTTTACCCATCACCATGGAGCTTCTGTTGCCTTTGATTTATCATGACAACAAGCAGCATTTGTCATGCAAGTTCTGGGTCAAACTGATCCAACAACTTCATTTTTCTGTATTTCGTCACCACATTATCTCATTCAGTACTCATTGGAGGGCTCGTCATGCAGTGACTAATGTACAATAGTTCACAATAAGCAGTGTATGGATACACATTCCATATGACACAAACAAATTCCTCACAGTAGTGATGCTTTATTTTAGAGGTCAACTTGTCCAGTGAATATAGGCAACGAATCTCCCTCCCTTGCGATCCAAGGTTACCCCCTTTTTTGTCATATAGTAAAAGTTTTACCATCATATTTTTACTTTGGTAAATTGTGAGAGTGAAGGCTAATTTTTCAGCTAGAGATTAATCCAATCCAGTGTCTCTTAACATGTACGGTACCCTACCCCACATGGCTGCTGTGACCTCTTGATGCGGACAGAAATCAGTGGGCTCTATGGGGGGCACTGGGTGTTTACATTTACATGAATATCCCCATCTTCAGCAAAAATTACTGCCTTTGGCTTATTAATCTCTATACTTGGTCAAGAAATGATTCAGCGTGGTAAAAAAAGAACTGCTGACCGAGCTGCGAAGTAGATTACAGATATGTGATGGGGGAGACTCGAGGTTCTGTTTGTCAAATATTAAAACTGATATTTTTAACTTAGAAAAATCTCACTGAGCTCAGGATAGCATAAACATGACTTTACTGAGATTTTTCTGATTTCTAAATATCAGAAAATCATTTTTATTACTACAGAATCCTTGTTAAATTGCCAAAATGGGCCGAAATACCGGAGCAGTTGTTGTACCCAATAAGGGGCCGTAACCATGGGTACTGAATGACACAAGGAAATTTCACACTCCAGTAGTTTTCTGATTTTTTTTCATATTCATCAACTTTTCCATTTGTTCGATTTTAATTTCCCTTTTTTGTTTGTCATGCATGAACGATTTTGTTTTCCTTTCATTCGCAGGACGTTACAACAATTTGAAACGTGGATCATTGACTGATAACTCGTGCTTAATGTCGCCCACTAGTGCCACTCCTTACTCCCCAATGTCTCCGAAATTTTTTCCGCCAGCCAAATCCTTGCACAGAAACTATTCAGCCTCTAGTGCCGTGAAAAATATCCCTCCAGTGTCTCGGAAACGTTCAGAGCCGAGCGCACCCTTGCACTCTCCCTTATCACCCTTAGTAATGTCCCCTTCACTTCCTGTGGGGGTTTCAAAAGACAGAGCGATGACCCCTAGCGACGATTCTAGGGTTTCGTCGCCACAACAAGAAAAGAACGGTTCAAAGTCGTCGTCGAAGGTCGAGAGTTCACCAGAGCCGACTCGTCAAGGTTTATTGTTGATTAATGATACGGTGGATGTAAACTAACTGGGTTTATGTCATGGTGGATGCCTTCTTCTTACTCCTTCAAACGTCTTCTGTCTCTTTGTAAGCAAGCTAACACAGTTGCATTGTGGTAATATGGAGACACTTGGCAATTAATATTCTTCTGTACAATAATCCAAGCCAACACATCAACCAACAATTCTAATGCATGAATAGGAATCCGGTTGTTTACATTTTGAATTAATCTAATATGGTGGCTATATTCTATCTGTTTGGAAGCAGACTAACACAATTGCATTGTTGGAATATGGAGACAATTAGGAATTAATATTCTTATGATGTGAAAAAAGGACCTGAAGATGCCTACTCACTGTAAATATTAATAAATACTGGGAGGCAACAGAACACTAATGTTCAAAGGGGGAAGTCAACAATGAATGGCTGTACTCTCAGTACGGACAGTATCTTGCCTTGTTTGATTATACGATATCTCTGTAATGAGGTTCTGTAAATCGAGGGATCACTGTATAATTACAAAACAGAAGATTGAACGGGACAGTTTCATAAAATAGTTCATTTAAAGTAGAAATTTGAATAGAAATATGGCAAAACATATTGTACACCCTCGCAAGAAAGTAGTTTTCATTTGAATGCATGCATGGAGCTTGAATATTCATTTATGAATGAAATGAACATTTTCTTCTTCCATCTTGGCACGGTCTTCATGCTTCATCGAAAATTCATTTCCTCAACAGTCTGTTGTTTAGAACTTGAATTGTTGCAAAAATTCGAATTCATCCACTCCCTTTTATACCAAAACTAGAAGAGCGTTACGGCCTTACCCTGATAAGCTCTTTAACGGAAGAGTATTAATCCAGATTCTTATTTAGCTGCTGAAATGGTCCTCAGGAGTGGATTTAGTGGAGGGTCAAGGCACTTGAAGTTAGGGGGCCCCTTAACATGGGAATTGAATCCTATGAATATAAAGAATTACCGTATTTCCCGTCTCATAAGACGCACCCTATAATTACCTAGGTATTTTTTTGGAAAAGAGGTTACAGTGGTAAGATGCACAGTGATTTTTCAGGAAAAAAAATGCGTGTTTTGAGACGGGAAATACGGTACCTAAAATGAATATGGCCGCTAGAGCGGTTTGAGGTATTCGTTCATATAATTATTCTGAACCTTCATTTATATTTTGGTAACTTTTTATACCTTCCCATCATTCTATGGTTTGCAAATAGAACCCCTTCTCCAAAATAATTTTCCCCCTTTGCATGCTGTCATTTTTCTCTTAATAATTAGCTCGTTGCATGGTTATATTATTAGATTTGATTCTGTAATTTTAAGCTGTGTAATAGTAGACTTGATACTTACCTTGAATTTGATTATAATTTGACATAATAGTAAGGGGGAAATCCCATCCAATAAAATATGACTTATCTTAACTTAGTATTATGATACAACAATGCACAGATATTACATTTTGCATTTTTCTAATAAGTTTTCTCGTAAGTTTTCATTCAATACTTTACCTTTACGAACATTACCCTCATGTAAGTTGCGAGTCTTCTATATTAATCGGCCACATTGCTTCCTTTTCTCATGTTTGATTATATTTTCATCAGGACCGAAGAGAGAAGGAAAGATGTCATTGGATGTGGAATCATCAACTTCTGGAATAAGTTCCATATCGGAGGAGACAACGAAGACGGATCTGGAAGTGAAAAAAAATCCTGATGCGGTTGGTGCATCGGGAGGAGATGCGGCTGCTGGAGCATCTGGAGGAAATGCGGCTGCTGGGGCGTCAGGAGGAGATGCGGCTGCTGGAGCATCTGGAGGAGATGCGGCTGCTGGAGCATCTGGAGGAGATGCGGCTTCTGGAGGAGATGAAAGTGCGGGAGGTAAAGAATGGCTCCTTATTGAATGTAATAATATGATTAATGGGTTTTAAATTGTATCATGGGAACACAGTCGCTACCTTTAGGTGTAGAACGTACTAACACGTAATATGTGATGCATACACACTCAATAATGCTGGCCTACACAGAGATTGCAGAGTATTTTGCCTACCCCAAAAATGACTAACATAATACTATAAAAAGTATAAACAGGTTCCTTATCTCGTCCTAATATTTATAATAAGAACTTTAAAAATATATTTTCAACATTTCAGAATCCACAAAAGAAACTCCGAACGGCGAATCAGAGCCGAAAGAAACCAAAGGTGAATGAACTTAACCTTTGACCCTCGAACTTGTGAAATTTTTATCATTGAATTATTATTTGTGTTTACAGTTGATGAGGATGATGATAGTGATGATGAAGGAAGCATCAGTTCTGCAGAATTCGATCAAAACGCGAAAGAATGTGGTACAGCTATGCGAGAATCTCGTGCGTACGAAGCCATGTCATCTCTTGTTAATTATATTCAACCAGTGAGGTATGTCAAGTCATAAAATTACATTTTTGGCACCTGAATTCAATACAAAAGAATATGGATACAATGAATTTTGTAAGAAGCCAGTTGTTCCCCTTATAGTTAATGGGAAATAAATATACAGTTATTTTTTTAGGCCACTGGTATCTTGAGGTCCACTGTAACTAATTTGTTGTGCAGCGTTCAGCATATAACCTTATTTCAACCGTGGAGACCGTCTTTTTGCTATTGCAGAATAATGATAGGTCATTGGCCTAGGGCCCACCGGTATCTGGGAGCCAGCTGAAACTAATTTTCGTTTGTTTTTTATTCAATATGTATAATTATAGGTCATAGTCCTAGGTCATAGGTCCTAGTCCTAGTCATTTTGTATGAATCTGGGGTCCCATTGATGAGTTTGGCCTGGGGCCTAGAAGTAGTATTTCATTCGAAATTACATGTATTGAACTACAAATGCACTCTGTATATTCGATGCAATTCTTGTTGCTCTGATATAAAGACTATGATATCGCTAACTTCTGAAACTTACAATTTCAATTACAATTCAAGATTCAAATCGTTTGTAATGGCCGAGAAGAGAAAAAGAAGTTATGAAATCTCATCGTTTACTGAGACGGCTGCTCTGAGACTACTTTCGTATTATCCGGTCGATTTTGTGAATTACAACAAGCGACAGATGAGCAGAATTTATCCGAAAGGAGCTCGAATTGATTCATCGAATTACAATCCACAATTGTTCTGGAATGCTGGATGCCAACTTGTGGCTCTTAATTTTCAATCACTTGGTAAGAATATAGCTCCCTGTTGAATGGAGGGTGATCATGGGTGTGGAACAATGTAGTTGAACAACATTTAACAGAAACTACTATACCTGAGGTTCTTAACATTTTTTTGTATTCATCCCTCACCAATCCTAGACACTTGCATTTCCTCCCCAGACGCTTGATCATTACAGAAAACAAAAAAAACAAAAAATCAACCACGTATTTACAAATTTTCATACAACTTTAATGAGAACCCTGAGCCTCGTGCTGAGAAACTAATAGCTATTTGTCATAACAACCCATTCATTCAGATGACACAATCTTCCTATGTTATTATGAAGAAAAACGGCAGCATTTACAGCAGATTATTTATCACATCATTCACTATTTCAGCTTATCTCTTATCTATGCGAAATTTTATTGGCAAATGTCTTCACAGTTTCCATGAAATAATTTAATTTGATCGGCTGATGTGACCATTTCCCTTTTGCACCTGATACAGATCCACCGATGCAACTTAACCTCGGTTTATTTGAGTTCAACGGAAACTGTGGATACATTATTAAACCGGAACACATGAGAAGAAAAGACAGACAGTTCGATCCATTTGCACAAAATACAATGGACGGTGTTGTTGCTGGTACTCTGAGTATTAAGGTAAATTTACATCACCTACTTATTGATGGCAGTAAACTCCTTTCTTTCCGGCACCACTGAGACCGGACGGTCGTCGGATAACTGAATTCTCCGGATATCTGATCATCACTCTTTAAATTACCATAGCACATTACAAAACATTACATTACATTATCTTTTCAGATAATTTCTGGTCAATTTCTCTCAACAAGCAAAGTCAGCACTTATGTAGAAGTTGACATGTACGGTCTCGTCAACGATACAGTTCGTAAATCTCACAAGACAAGCACAGTGAATAATAATGGAACAAATCCCCATTATGATGCTCCACCTTTTGTTTTTCAAAAAGTAAGTATGAGTCTCAGTGAAGAGGGATTTCAAAAATTCCCTTATTTTAGGGGAGGCGACTCTGACTCCAGCCAATAGTCCCTGAGGTCTTCACTCCACCACCCTGACTTAAAGTATGAGAATCGTGTCTTATCTTAGCAATATCAGGATAATTCCAATAGTCTTGGTGCTAGAATTATATAATATCTATTATTGCTTGCTTGAAATATCCTCCCAGAAAGCTAATTTCTTTCACAAATTCGTGGGAAAATAAAGTGGCAACACTGGCCTAGCAGTGCAAGAGAAATACTGTAATGGAATACTTTGATTACTTTCTGATAAACAGTGACAATGGAAAGTAGAGTGAACTCAGTGAAATATTTACAGAGAATCACTGGCTCTATCTTATTTCTTCTACAGATTGTGTTGCCAGCTATGGCAATGTTACGTATTGCTGTCATGGACACGAACGGCAACAATCTGGGTCAAAGATTTCTTCCGGTCGAAGGATTGAGACCAGGATATCGTTATATAACATTGAGAAATGAAGGAAATCAACCTCTAACTATGCCTTCCCTGTTTGTCTACATTGAAGTGAAGGATTATGTACCAGCTACACTTGGAGGTAACTTTATTATTTGAATAGTAAAGCATGCAAGGGCATGCTTGAGCTACAGGATAATTAAGCCACCAACCGGTGTCTGGGGACCCAATTCAATTCCTTTGAAAGTAATTTGTTAAAATTTGTTTTTAAAATAATTACAGTAATATATATATATATATATATATTGATTATTGAAACATTTCTATAAATTTTGGGGCCCACTGATGGGTGTTGTCTAGGGGCCTACAAGTAGGTTAAAATGGCCATGATCGAGTGCGATTCGAAAGAGATTCATCTTATTAATGAACTCCAAATGAAATATTCAATATCAGGACATTCTCCTCTGAATAATAAAGATGAATTAAACCACAGTAAAATTACTGAATTAAAAAGTATTTCTCTCTTGACAATTGAAAATTTCGATTTTCAGATTTTGCAGACGCTCTGGCAAACCCAATCAAGCATGTCGCCAAGAAAGAAGAAGAAGAACGTGAAATAAAAGAACGTCAGAAAGCTCTCGACAAATTACTTGACAAAAACGAGAAATCTATATTGTTCAGAGACATGACAGACATGTCGGAGATCACCAGAAAAGACGAAAAACTTGTTATGGTATGAGACTGTTTTTCTATCGGTATCAGCCCCCACTTCTCTATTAAATGGACTGAAGGAGCATGAGACCCATAGTTTATTATTTTTCATTGTCCATCTGATGTTATGTAAGGTTTACCAAGCATTAAATATCATTACAGACAGAGAAAATAAAAACTGAAAAAAGTCAATATTTTATTTTTAAAGTTATGTACAAGTAATGATGCTAGTCATGTTACACTCATAAATGGAGATGAAATTTAGATCTAACATAAAAATAATGTCTTGTGCTATGTACTACTATTCAAAAACTTCCGGATTTCGGATTAACTGCATTATCATGGGGTCTTGATTTCTTGTTAAATTTGTTAATTTGCAGCAAACATGGAGCGGTAATCCGGACCAAATCCCGTCGACCCCCAACCATAGAATTATCGTGGGGCCAAGCTCGGACAGCGAAGATTCAGTAAAAAGTCCGACCGAAGAAACCCCGCCCAAGTCCACGACGATAGCTATCGATCAATGTATGTGACCTTTAACCCGTACTAGTGTCGTGACCTTTGCTGACCTTTCATTCTTCTGTTTCAGTGCAATCGTTCGAACCTGCTTCTCTTAAAGATATCAAGAAAACCAAACGGTTCACTAGTTTGCAGAATGAAGCTGGAAAACATTTGAAAAAATTGCACAACAAACAAAGAGAGGTCGTTTTTTTTTTCAATATAACGAGATAAAAGAGTAGAACAAAAATAACCCTTTGACCAGGGATGGGCAATTATTTTTCCCAGAGGGCCCCATGAGGTACAATATTGTGGAGGGCCGGGCCAATAGCCTGAACTCCTTTCTGCATAACGTTC
>QRAM01000296.1:13327-37443 GCA_013436055.1 Halocynthia roretzi | reverse complement strand
TACAGACAGAGAAAATAAAAACTGAAAAAAGTCAATATTTTATTTTTAAAGTTATGTACAAGTAATGATGCTAGTCATGTTACACTCATAAATGCAGATGAAATTTAGATCTAACATAAAAATAATGTCTTCTGCTATGTACTACTATTCAAAAACTTCCGGATTTCGGATTCTGGAATTTCGGTTAAAGGATTCTTAACTGCATTACCATGGGGGTCTTGATTTCTTGTTAAATTTGTTAATTTGCAGCAAACATGGAGCGGTAATCCGGACCAAATCCCGTCGACCCCCAACCATAGAATTATCGTGGGGCCAAGCTCGGACAGCGAAGATTCAGTAAAAAGTCCGACCGAAGAAACCCCGCCCAAGTCCACGACGATAGCTATCGATCAATGTATGTGACCTTTAACCCGTACTAGTGTCGTGACCTTTGCTGACCTTTCATTCTTCTGTTTCAGTGCAATCGTTCGAACCTGCTTCTCTTAAAGATATCAAGAAAACCAAACGGTTCACTAGTTTGCAGAATGAAGCTGGAAAACATTTGAAAAAATTGCACAACAAACAAAGAGAGGTCGTTTTTTTTTTCAATATAACGAGATAAAAGAGTAGAACAAAAATAACCCTTTGACCAGGGATGGGCAATTATTTTTCCCAGAGGGCCCCATGAGGTACAATATTGTGGAGGGCCGGGCCAATAGCCTGAACTCCTTTCTGCATAACGTTAACGAATCGACTTTTCGCAGTTATTTTATTATAATTAATTTTATTTTAATCTAATAATCTAATCTAATCTAATAATGTGAAGAAATATTTTTTTTTAGATCTATGACACTTGTTACAAGCAGTTATTTGAAAACCCAAGACGACCATCGCTTGCAATTACTTTCAAGAAAATCCTGTCTTCAGGAAACAAAACGAAAAGTAAGTGTTAGTTTATTAATTTGACAAGAAAAGTGCAGAGGTCCTTCAATTTACAAGGGGGTATCAGGGCATTAGGAACCTCTACAATGATGGACAAATAGCTGAGAAAGCTGAATTTTTTTCTATTTCCATCCATATATTGTGCGACATTTTTATATATATGTTAGACCAGGGGTTCTTAAACTAGAGGGCGCGCCCTTTTTTGGGGGTGTTCAGGATTTACTGGGGCTTACTGGGGAAAAAAGGCTTTTAAAAAAAATAAAAATTTTACTGATTATTTAATAATCAATGGAAGTCTTACACTGATTATTTAGTCCAGAGGTGTGTAACTGCAAACCGTATTTTTGCGAGGGGGGGGGGGGCGCAAAGTTTAAGAACCCCTGTGTTAGTCACATGTATATGAAATAACATGATATGCACTTGGGAAATTATGTTGTATGTTATTGTTTCATAGATCTTGATGTTCCAATTGAAATCAATCCCGCTCTACCGCCCGAAGCGAAAAGAGAACAAATGCTGAGATTGTTGCGAATACATTGCGAGAAGGAGAGAGAGTTTCGCTTGAATGAACTCGAAAACGTAAGAATTGTTCGACTATATTATTATCAGGAGCGATCTCTTTGTTAGCGAAATTGAATTGGGAGTTCAGATGTTTAATATTAACTTTCTTCCAGTTCATGAAGAATTTTGAAACAGTCGTCAGAAATTTTCAGGAAGCTGAACTTGAGCGTCTTGCTAAGATGACAAAGAGGTATTCAATTTCCAAATTGTTATTTTAGAAAAAATGAGTGACAGGTACCTTTAAGCACCATCAAATATTCCCTTTCCTTTAGCTGAATATAATACGCACCCTAACTCCTCAAATATGATATCCAATTAGCAGGCAAAGCTTGTTTCAATAATTCTTGCATTAGTGTAGTGTGTAATAGTATCATATTTATGAAAATTTTTTTTTCAATCTAGCGAAATCGATGGTATACAGCAAACAAAGGACCTCGAGAAAGATGAGAAGATGAAAGGGTTAAAAGATTTGACGAAAGAAGAAATTGAGAAAAGAAAGAAAGATATAACTGATGAACATATCTTGGAATGCGTTCGAGTCAGGAAAATCGTAAGAGTATAATTGAATTTCAATATGAAAGAGACAATTTTATTCTAGACGAATTATTTAACGTTACGCGACTCCTTGTATAGTTCTCCTGCTATCTGTTATCATGATTTTCAGCATATAAGGGGACACATCACATACCTAAGTACAAAAATCATGAATTTGGTAAGAGATAAAGCACATAAATTCTAAAAGCCACATATAAACCAGGGGATGTGGAGTCAGCTACTTTTAGTGGGAGTTGAAGTCGGTAAAAATATTTCTTCGACTCATCATGATTATTTAGAATTGGAATCTCAAGAGTTGTTCATTCATGAATGTTCTAATGATTTCATTTTAAATTTTGTTTCAGCTCCAGTCGGTGCAAGAGAAGAGGAAGAAGGAGGTGGAGAAGAAACAGCAGGATGTTTTAGCAATGTTGATGGAGGAAGAGAGAAAGGTAAAAATTACATAACGAATTCTTGATGTTAAGTCCTAAAGGCTTTGCATATCCCTCAAAGGGTAACGTAGTCGCTCTTCTAGTGATCTGTATTTTGAGCCAATCAGTGGCAGCTACTTTTTCAAATGGTTAGTCACATGATTTGCTTCGACCCAGTATTTAACATACTTACACTCAATACTTATTAAAAACAAAAACAGGGTATGAAATCAGAGCTCCCACTAGAACCCCAGGAAGAAAAAACATACAATATAAAAATTAAGAAAGTTACATGAGATGTTGAAATGAAGCACAAAAAATCTCTTTTTTTAATGGAATTTCACTTTAACATTCAAAGCATAGTAAATATTTCCTCCCAGGACACATTTGCTTTAGTGGAAAGTATTAGAATCCCTGGAGATTCATGCTGGGCGTCACCGGCTTGTAAGTGACTGGAAACTGTGCATTCCTAGTGGGATAAATAATCACAAAATTAAATTAAAGTGAAAATCACTTCAATCGGAAAGTACAATGGAAATATGGGAGAGAGAAAATACGCACTATCACGGCGAGAGGCTGAGGTGAACTAAGCACTCGTGGAAGGTCAGCTTCCTGTCATCATGGCCCATCATGCCTTCAACATAGGAGAAATCAGTCGCTGGATGAATTTCACCCATGTTTGGCATTCTAGGATTTATAAGTTTTGCTGAATAATTTTTTCTACTTTTTATTCAGAGAATTGATGAAATTGAAAGCTGTCTCAAAACTAACATGAACAATGTCGAATATATTTTCGATATGAGGCGTGCTGACCTCTATACAAAGAAAGGCAACAACGCAATCAATTCAGTGACGTATCCCAATTATGACGGAGCAAACGATGGTGACTATGATACTTATCTTTGAATTGTAGAGGTGTAGTAGTCATGGTCTGGTGCATTTTATGAATGAGATTAAGTATGGTAATTTCGTTGCAAGGTGATAGTGTTTGCCTGGTAATTTAGAAGAAGAAATGTTAGGTTATGGATGAATAGATAATTGTGAAGCAAAGGTCATACGTTAGAATTGAATGTCATATGTCATAGGCTAAAATTGATTGAATATTACTCGTTTATGACAGAAATATGTGGGATGAATCTTGATAAGCATTGATTGGTTCCCTTTCCTGTGAGTGTTTCAAATATATTACCAATCATAATTAGAGCACATCACTAGCATTGTTGCACTTCAATTATAACCCATTTGAAACATAATACCTAATCAAGAGGCCTCCAGGACAGTGATTCGTTAGTGATGTACCTTACCCACTGCCATGTACCTTACCAGTCTTGGGTATGAAATCTACAGTCTGGATTTATGAGAGATTTACCCCTTTTACATTGGGGGTACATTGGTGTAGGTTCAAGAGTCAACCACTGATCTAGAGGACCCTGTATTTATAAAACGAATAGGAATACAAGCAAAAGGAAAAATGCAGAACAAAGTAAAATGCTAAGCTGGACTTATGCTATCGGAGAATTGTCTGCATGGGAACTAATTCAAATACTTGACTTGGGAATGCTTTGCTTCCTCTTCAGCCTGTGTCTGAATAATTGCTTAGCAATTGTAGTTTAGCTTAAGCTCATATGCTCCACCTACTGACTATGATAATTCTGTCTACAATCAGATTTACCTTCAGAGTAAAATAGTTACAGATATTAGGTCAGCTATATATATTTAGAAGAATATTCCAAAAAACTGTGCTAGAGTATTAGTCAATCTTGAGTTTAAAATGAAGTCTAATTAGAGAAAAAAATACAAGTAAATAAATTTTATTTGTCTTTTTTTAAAACTGACGTGACTCAAAGTCAAGTTATTTATTCTCGAGTAATTTTTCAAGTGAAAAACTCGACTTCTATTCAACTTATACAGTATTAAAACGTATGTTTCAAATTATCACTCGAATGAGTCTTAAATAACTATTGGTATTTTATAGTTGTATTTCTAGAGATTGGGAATTAGGGTTCATTCACGGTTCCTTCTAGAGTTGATTTTTGTGTGAATCCATTTTTTTTCTTTATTCTGTATTTGCTGTGTTTTTTACTTGTTGGTGTTGGCATGCATGAGGTGATTTCAATCATGTGTATTCATTGTAAATGCAGTTTAGTTTAAAATTTGCTGTGAAAGTTTTTCCATACAATTAGTTTTGTTACTTCAACGAGATTTTAGTGTTCAAGTATATCATGCATGTAATGTTGAGTTTATCTATCTTCATTCCAGTATTTTAAAAATATAATGAAATAAATATTTTTTAAACTACTCAATGGGTTAGTTAGGGGTACTTCATCAGAGGTGAGAAAGGGTGGAAATGTCATTTCTACAATCTTGAGCCAGTATTTAGCCTATTTTCCAATGTAAAATCTACATTACCTGCATTGCACCTAATTGTTTACCATTACATATAGAGATTCCTTGAAATTAGAAATGTAAAATCCAGTTATGTCGTAATGCATAACCTTTATCAATGTGAAAGATAACACACAGGTGATATCTTAGAATAAAGAACAGGTAAAAACCTCTGCTGTCTAAGTAAAATTTACAACTGAGTTTATGAGCTTGGTATTACCTAGAAACCCGTAAAAGTAATTCAGTCTGTGTGAATGGTGTGTGTTTGGCAATTGCATGTATCTAATGCTTTTTATTTTGTTTTTCATTTTACTATTCATTACATTTTGATTTGCACTTTGAACCCCCACAGTTGTCACCTTCGACCCATTTTTTAGGTCGTGCCTTTTTGCACCTTGACCTATGACCAAGAATTCTTGTTCTCTATTGGATATTATATGTATATGATCCTATAGTATATGATTGAACTGGGATCTATGATTTGTTACTGAGCCTGAAAATCCGAGTCATGATAACAGTCGTTAAACGAGATGGTCATTAAGTGGGGAATGCCTACTATTCTACATTATCATCCTAGACACAGCAAGTCACCCATAATATTCACAGGTAGAATGATTTCACCCAGTCTGCACATTCATTCACTCTAATGCCCCCTGACCTTCACCTCTATAGCATGTAGTGTCCTTACAGTACTGGGCAGCCACAACTCAATCGTGCATTATACAAATACCAGTATGGCAGATCGGCCCCTGGCTTTCATCTTTACTGAGGTCCATTGCATTTTTTTACTCCCTTCAATCATTTTTTGTTGGTGTGCATTATTCATTCTGTGTTCAATAGTATTTTCACCGGTATTTTATTTTTCTTTGGAAAACATTAAATTGTTTTGCAAAAATGAACAATGGCTTCATTTTAGTTTTGCATGTTTTGCGAGTTTTCGGATTGGTGACGAATATATCCAAGTCTTTATGCAAGAATCCTGATACAGCACTGTATGTATCCTCTATTTTAATTTCATTCAACGTCCATTTCAGATTGTTTATGTTAATATTTCATGTGAGCTATGGCAGGCATATACGTCTCATTTCTGGTGCAGACTTTTCTTCGCCTTGAGCGTCCTATTAAAATTTCTCATTTTGGCCACTAGATGTTGTAATACTAGATACAGTAATCCTCACTGGACCTTGGTCGGTATTTGAAGTTATAGAGTAAGAAATAAGATTGCAATACAGCTCAAACGAGTCCACACAGGTATTGTTAGGTAACAGGGTTAATATAATCATAATCACATTGAGTAAAAAAATAAAAACAATAAGTTTATTCACTCCTAGACATTTGGCTAACCCTTTAATAGACTCACTGGGCTCGATATCAACCTCTGCCGACCCTTGCTCTAGAGACACCTAGTTTACAAATCTGGGAAGGGAGCATATTGCTTAATGATGTTTCATGGAATATTTACTTGGCATATATTTCTAGATATAGATCATTCATTTTCTTGTCTCAGAAAAAGGAATTTGGTCAGAAAAAAATTAAGAGCTGCTAGTTTCTCATATATTTGTTCAGATTGTTTAAAAACTGTTTTATTTAGAGAAAGATATTATTTAACTTGCTGACTACTTTTCATGGCTTTCAGCGGCATATTTGAACGTCTTGTTTTTGATATTCCTTCTCATTTTTGTATTCGGTGTGCGTAAAATACCATATGCTGTAAAAAAAGGTGTGTGCTGAATACGAGAAGCATAACACATTATTTTTATTAACTAAACGTCTGTGCGAGCAGAACTCAGATTGCATTGTTGTAAAAACATTGCTTGCATGGTATCGATGGATTGTTGTATCCATTATTTCCTATTTGAATAAGTTTCAGATGGAAGATTGTCGATACCGACTAATTCATTAAATGTGCCAGCGTTGCGAGACAGAAGAGCTTCGTGTTGATACGCTCAATGGGAATCTTCTGCAGTTAGTACATTACACTCTCTCATTTGCGGCAACACTGGAACCGAAGGGATTTTTATGGATATTTTTTAACCTGATAAAATACAGGTTATAAACAAACATTTGCCACTCTTTACCAAATATATCCTGACAGAAATCACTTTATTGGTTCAGTCTGTCAACCCTGGGTTATAGAATTTGTAAATTTTTGAATGCTTACGTTCTTGTGATATTTTTTAGTAAGACAGTAGTCCTCTGAAGTACAGTAAACTTCCTTCTGAATTTTCCAGATATCTAATCATTTATCTATTTAAATTATCATAGAACTGCATAAAACTCTTTAAAATACTATTTATGCATCAGTATTATCATAAGTATTATGAACCTTATATTTGTAAGACAGTGAAGTTATTTTACTCCTCATTTTCTTCAGGTCGTTACAAGACTCTATAATGGTTTGTATATATATTTGTGTGACTGCAGAGTGACATTATTTTCCTCTGTGTAATTTTAAGTTTATTCAAAGGAATTATAAATATTTTTTAGAAATTATTCATTTCTAGTCTCTGTTATTTTACAGTGCTTTCATGACAGTGATGAGATTGTGGTATTTGCATTTAATACAATTCCTCTTCCTATTAATATCAGGTTTATTTCAAATCCTGGTCCAACAGTGCTGTTTGCTTAGCCCTTAAGCCTCTAAGTCGTTATATCTTTTGTCATTCGAATATCACTTGTACCATGGCTGGTTAAACGATTGTGGTGCTAGATACAATTACTAACAAATAATCATACATCACAGGAGTTAACCGTTTAAATAAAGTTAATTCCATCTCTCCTCGCTACTACAAGCAATAATTTGAACACATTCCAGCTTCAATATTACACATTATTCCTCAGAGAGATAGTATTGGCTGATATCTGGGATTTGGACCAGCGCTATGACCTGCGTTTCGTTAACTTGGTCCGTAGCATTCGCTACTTTTCCACTATGTTATCTCAACTATCATTCTTACCTTGTATAAAAAAACTTAGATCTTTTGCAACAAGTTTACCATTTGATTGTGTTTCAATGCATCTACCATATTCTCAACACATTTGAATTGTTCATTTCTTATAGAGTGTTTTCAGTATTAGACTTTAATCTTAGATATCTGTTCCAAATGTACTTGAAACTCATTGACCAATGAAGTGTGTGCATCCTACAATTTGCATTTGAGGTGTTTTTTAGGTGTTACAGCATGTAAAGTGTTTGACTGTTTTGCATGAACTGTATATCATGTATATTAGATGTTAAAACATTAGCACAAAAACTTTCAAACCATTGACCACATGAGGGATCGAGAACCCCAAGAGCTGTGTTGCCGGGTTTTTCCCTAAAAAATAGCTATTTCCATGCTCTACTACTGGATAGTTCTTTACTGAAAAGTATGACTGTTCCTACAAAGATATTAAAACTCATGGAATAAATTATCATTGAATCTTTTTTAATAAGCAATTTAAGATGTAATATTTAAGCAATATAACAGAACTTTAATAATTTTATCTCCCTCTTAAAGTCACAGTGGACACCTTGCAAGGAGACGAACCCCCAACTGTCTACCAGTAGTTTACATTAAAAACAAGTTATTCCATTGTAGAAATGAAAGTTAATGAATTACCTTTTCACAGCAAACGGGTCTCTCTCTCAAATGCATGGTGTTCTGTGTAATAATTCTTTTTGCATATGATGAAATATTTCTCATCAATGTGACATCTTTATTCAGCTATTTCATCACACAATTAGACCATTTTGACGTTACCATGGTAACATGTAATATATATATTTTCGTCACGGCATGACATTAATTTTTCGAGATCTTTTTTTTGTTCAGAAAAACCTGGATAACCGCACACATTCATTGGTGACATCGTCTTGCAACCAACGGATGTATCAACAGAGTGCAATGTTTCTTATCAATCTGATTGAAAAAAGTCTGCAATAGTGTATTGCACTGTCTGATGCAGGGGTTCTTAAACTTTTTGAGCTGCGCCCCCCCTTACAACTTTGAAAAAAATTCACGCCCCGTGACATGGACCGCGGGCCACACAAAGTCGGTTTGCGGGCTTCACTTGGCTTTCCCTTATTGGCATTCAAAGCCCCTGCATGCTCCCTAGTTTAAGAACTCCTGGTCTCATGCAACATGGTCCAGCTGTTTACAAGTGGGAAAAATATTATTCCAAGATATAAAGTTTTTCTGCTAAATATGCTGAGAAAGTAAAATTTGAAGTACAACTATGCATGATTGACCGTACATTCATTACATATTGCAGGCCTTTAAGCTAATTGTGCTTGAGGAGCCCTTGTGTTCTTGTGTGTTCTTTTTTAGTCTTGACTACTGCACGCAGTGATATGTATTCCCTAAATTCAATCTAGTAAACCAATTTTTATTTTTAGCTGTTTTCACAATATGGAATTTTTGAATGCTCCCGAAGTGGTGGAACTTTGTTTATATTAAATTAATATAGACCCCTTTATATCCGGTTCATCGGAACTTATGGTAAACTGTATATTTTATTGTTACCCAGTCAGGGAATGTCAATGTCAAGCGATGTGTCTCATGACATAGACATATAGGAAATGAAATATTGTGCACAGGCCAATTGGACCAACTCCCAACCCTATCATTGCTCGTAAAACACATTGCAACACAAACCTAGCATCATATTGCAGGTTTTACAGAAAAAGCAACGATTTCAATTTTCTTCTGAATTCCTAAAAAGTCACTTGCGTTTCTTTATAATTGTTTTATTTTAAAATTTTGAGCTTATTTGAATTATTGCTGAATAACACATTAATTAAATCTTGCGAAATTCCACTGTGGGTAACCATGTTAACAACTGGGCTACTAAGGCCAGCTGGCGATATTACAGATGGGTATTATGTTCTTGGTAATAAACATGCTGGACCATATTGATATCATTTATATTATGCTGTTAAACTATATAATACATATTTGATTTTCATTGAGCAGTGGTGTCTGTCAATCATATCGTTGTTGTGGTAAACACATATGCAGTCGTTCATTTAATTTGAATATGTTTTCAAGGTTTAGACTTATGTTATATCGCGTTTTTCTGATTTGCAGTCTGGTGATTATTGTCACAAAATTCTAAATTACTGGAGGTCACTGGGTCAATAACAAGTTCTACATTGTTCTGGCATTATGTAAGTTTGATGTTACTGAATTGACTGCCGTTCTTGCTCTGGTGTGGCCCACCTTGTAGCGTATCGCATTGTCTCAGTGAAACCCCCCACTCACAAATATTAATATAGTATATTATCGGTATTACCATAGACGCTGCTTATTATGATCGTAGATAATGTGATCAATCTGGTATTGCTATCAATATTAATTGATCCCAAAACATATTTGTATCATCTCCCTCATTTCATCCAGTTATTATTATCAAAAAGAGACTTTCCCAACGCTATCACAATAAGCATCGTCCACTGTATATCATAATAGTATTGTAAAATCGAATGTATTTGGTCGGCTTTAGTTTTGAAGAGCCAATACTATATTTTTTGTTACAGAAACAAGTTGTATATGCTTAATATTAAGCACTAATTACTAAGGAATTCGTTGCGAATAACTTCCCTTTCCCTGCATGTATAATTCAAAATTCTTATTTGGTTTCCTGGTTTTAGATGTTCTTATTGTCACACTGTTATCAGCAATCTCATCCTGTGGTTTAGTAAGCACATAGATAAAACTATATTCTGGCATATTTCAAGTCAATTTTCAGTCTTGAATTTGTAATTGAGTGAGAGACACTTGGTTTTAAAGCATTTTGTCAAAGGTGTATTTTGTTTTTGACCAATGTTTCTACATGATTGATAATTTTATCTTATTTTAGTCGCCTTTTCATAATGTTTTGTTCCTTGAAGGTATTTTTGAAAAGAGATTTTGTTTAGCTGTTTAAGTATTCTGTATTATTCATGTAAATTGTTTTTGGAACTGAATTTTCAAAGATATATTTTGATTTATCCAGGAGAGAAACCGTAATCATTAAAAAATTGTTTTAAAATTTCTACTTTTGATGGAATAAGGAAAAATTCATCCCATATAGCTGGTTTACTGGAAAAAATTCCGGAATATAGAAGTGTTTATATAGAAGCTCTCTATGTTATTCCGCAGCTTGTGAGATGATATCACTGACAGGTTGATGTTAGACTAAAGAGGCTACCTTAACCTCGGTGGGTGCCATCATTATCGCTGCAGTGACCACGGCAATGCCGGTACCCTGTTTGTACAGTTAGTGAATGGCGCCGGGAAGATTCGAACCCGCAACCTCTCAATTGCGATCTCCTTGATTGTTGTTCAGTGGTACCGTAATTTTCCGACCATAATACATGGGTATAAAGGTTTTTCCGCAATCTGGACGTCATAGCTGGGGTGCGTATTATACATAGAGCTTTCCGATATTTGACGTAAACTGTATGAACCGTATCAATCTTCGCTGTAGCGAGTTGCCTGATAAATATAACACGCTGTTTTTGGCATATCGTCAGCAGACATTTTCTTGGCTCGTAGTGTGCTGTTGTGTGCTTCTAGCTGTGTCTGCGTTGCCGGAGCTTGACATTAATCCGACACTTACATGTTACCATCTTTGGAGGTAGAACTTGGTGTTTGACAACACTATCACAACAAACATGTACTAAATTTGACACTCCTTTCTTACTCCCGTTTTTCTGGTAGAGCTTCACATAAAAAACCTAAACAATTCTTTCCTACCCACGAGTTACTGCCTTGTCGTGGCGGGTAGGCTTGCGTGCCATTATGGTTGATAAAGGGTAAACCAACCATATTGGCCAGACTAAATGTAACTCAATATAGCAATGTATGGTTCTTTCGATTTCTTTAAAATTGTTGGATTGCCTGTTGAATTTGCAGAACGCTGACATATTCGTATGTCACCTTCGTATATCGGTAACTCTGTTTCTTACTGGTCTCGGTTTGTTTTAATGCTGTGCCCTGTCTATTGTGCCCATTCATTCTGACTACTTTGTATAAAACATGAGAATTTGAGAGTTTAGTAGTTTATTATTGAAAGACAATCTTTTTGATAATATTCAACTGCAGTTGAATATTCTCTGCTACAAAATAACCAGTACTTATTGCTACATAGTCAGTGGACACTGAGGAATAATCTCAAACAGCGCGCACCATTGAAAGTGAAAAATTGAAATGGAATAGTATTATCTGATACATGTGTACACAACTATCACAAATATTTAATCTTCATAACTTATATAAAAGAATCCCAAGTTTTGCATGCTAGGCTGCTGGTTAACATATACAAATTCTTGATAGTTAGATGATATTGGTGCTGACTTATTTCGAGGGTCGACTTATGCCGCGAATATAGGCTAAGACGTAAAATATATCTCAAAAATTTGGAGTAGACACGTGGTTCAACTTGTATGCCGGCACATTGCCAAAATCTGAATTTCTACCGCCCTGAATTGTTAGTTAAAATGGAAGGATTAATTGGGTAAAAAAGATGTTCCCAATTACTTCATATCAAGAATAGATTTTGCTTGCTTTAGCAACGGCATATCAATCATTTGTCCACGAAAAGTAAAAGCACCTTGACCAAGTTCCTGATGCTTTTCAAAACTAGAGACGAGCTCAGTCGCCCAATTCAATTTTTCCTCGCTCGGAGAAAAACATTTTTGGACTATTTCTATCTGACCCGGATGAATGATCTGTTTCCCAGTGAATCCATAACTAGCTCCCTCTAGTGACTGTTTTTCAAGACCCTCATTATCTTTATAGTCGATGTATACCATGTCGATCGCCTGTAAGTTGTAGGCTTTCGCATAAGCAACTATTTTTTGTCTGGCGTAAAATAATTCCGTGGATTCTTTCGTTCTTTCCACGCCTATACTCGCACAGAAATCGTCAGAACCAAAAACGATCCCTTCGAAAGTCAAACGAACTTTTTCACCAGCGGAGTGCGCTATCGTGCTTTCGATTATTTTTTGTAAATTAACGAGACCTGTCGCAGTCTCAATAAAAATTACTAGTTTCATATTTTTTTTTACGTTTTTCAGCAGAGGGGTCATGACCTCAAAGAAATGTTTAATTTCTGTCCAATGTTCGACTTTTGGGAGCATGACTGCTTGAGGAAGCTGTTCGCTGCTGAATATTGCCGTTGCGTCTTCTTCCATAATTCCGCTGCTAACTGAATTTACTCTCACACATAGCTCGCTGTTTATTGTATCGATGAGATAAGGAAGAAGTTGTTTGATCGTATTCCTAGCATCGGACTTTCTGTTCACTGCGACACCATCTTCACAATCTAGTACTGTGCAATCAACCTAGTGAAATGCAAAATGCAACAGCACTGATTAAGACTTTTTAGAATTGTTTCTTATCTTAGCGATATTGTTAAATTGCTTCTCAAGTTAAGTACGAGAAATGATCATGATCATGTGGAGGAGTAGGTGTTTTACAGACTCCATCACACCTCTGCTTCCAAGGCTTGTTATGTGTTTAGTTAGTAGCAAGTAAGCAGGTCTCTGCTTTATATAACTTACTTTATCTCAAGTTAAGAAATATTTGTTATGTTTGTAAATCTTCATAAAAGGTCCTTTGGTACTTGGTAATTCAGATGGCAGTTAGGATATTCAAGCTTTTGTTGTATTTGCTGTATAATGTCTTTAAAATGCATAGAACCACGTACTACCAAGCTGTTTAATTGAAATTGACAAATATAACCTTCAGATTTTGAATTTTCTTAATTTTTTTTTCGTCGTTTCCAGGAACATAAAGTACAGCTCGTCTTGGTGTTTTACCGAGTATTTTTTGTTTGTATCTTCGTGCAAGATGTTCTGGTTCCCATGGTACGCTGCTCGATAAATATTTCCTACTGTATTGACGTTGGAATGCGCAGAATAGATTCCTGATATGGAATGAAAATCTCTTTGAAATGAGTTGTTTTTTATATCTAAATTAGCTGCTCACCTGCCACAGCACAACATGTCTTATGGTTGAACTCGAGACAAAATAAGGATTTGATTACTTTGAATTAAATACAGTGGTCAATAATACATCAATGGTATACAGAACATTTGAGCATGTGTCAAGGGTCATGACCTTTCGCCTCGACAGCTAATATAGACCTGGGTTATCTTGGATCGTTGCAGGACTGCTTAAACAAAACTGATTTTACTTGAAATAGAAATTGGAATCCGTCGGTATTTTCACAGAATGTTGTTTATTGTAATAAGCACCATGAGAGAATTTAATGGGTAAAATTAGGTTTATAAGCAGTTTTATAAACACTCTTTTTGCAATATGGTCAGTATCGCCATCTAAAGTACGTTGCTATAGAAATAGTTCAAGTGATTTCATATTTTTGGTTCAAATAAAACAATATTTCAATAGTTTTTGTTCATTTTTTTTTTGTAGTAAAATGTTTTTTTAAACGTGATTATTTTTCGGTCCAGGAAGATGGTAACGCTGGATGGAGTCTAGTCATTGGTACCACTTATGGACCGACTTAAGGATGCCCGAACTGTTATCGCGAAAATAAGCAGGGTTGCTTACTTCCCAACAATAACCTTGTTGTCTACAAAACATTATATCATATGTTTGCATTATTATGAGATTATCATGGAGTTAAATGTTTTGAAAACACTATCGAGGACTTTCTTCAAAACACATTACACTGCTGTAGATTGTTATGTATACTTATTCAATAATTCGTCATATATTATTAGGAAAACTGTTTTGAAAACAATATTCAGGGTTTTGTTATTGCGTTGAGGGTTTGTTTTGTGTATACGTTATTGTATATATTTTTCTTATCTTATTTGGAGTCACCCTTATATTTAGACTATCCCGCTTACAAGGGAGGGATGCTATATCTGAAACTCTGTTGCTGTGTCGTTGCGTAGAATCCTCCCTTGTAAGCGAGAGTAAGGTAAGATGGTACGTATATCATCAGTACAGCGTCCAGTAGGTATGCGTTGACTGGAATAGTGCTAGTATAGGTTATTGGCTTCAGTCATCCACTTATAATTCCAAGGCATCACTAGAGGTATCGCATATTTACTACAAACCATATTACAACAGTTTGCATTATTATTATGTATATCCAATCATTACTTGATCGGGATTATGAATGTTTTGATAACACTCGGACTTTTTTCAAAACACATTACACTGCTCTACATTGTTATGTATTCAATATTTCGTCATATATTACTAGAAAAAATGTTTTGAAAACAATATTTAGGGTTATATAAAGCGCTGTGATATCGCTATTAATTGTCACAGTCTTCGTTGACTGTTACTGATAAGAGAGATCTGAAATTCCTGCAAAATAAAGCTTCCTTCGGGTTAGGTTAGGGAATTCTGTAATGGGAGATATTTGGCTTCCAGGAGAGGGAAATCAGTTATGGGAAACTTTAAATGAATGTAGTGAGCACACTCTGTACACCAGTCCCACACTATGCGATTTTGCCCAAACAGTTAAATCGAAGTGAGGAATTGTGGAAAGGAGGAATTTAAATTTGAATTCAACGATCATTAGTGTTTTTTCGATAAATTATCTCATATTCAGAAAACAGTTCATAGTGTAAGAATGATCATCCATCCCCGGGAATTCCATTTTAAATATCAAAATTTTATCCCTGACCCCTCTTAGAGCAGTGAACTCTATAGTTTTATCCTACTTCATGCTTTGGACCAATAACTTGACCATGTGTAAGGTATCACTTACACTTGACTATGTGTAAGGTACCCTGTTAAAAGATCTGGTCCTCTCGTGGATAGTTTTCGATTGTTTTCTTTAATTTCTTCAATGGTGAAACTATATCACCACAAGAACTCAACAATAATCTCTTCTCTTCAAGATTACTATAGATCACTGCCACCTTCTACAACAGGAATGTCGTTCACAATTCTTATTCTAATCGTTGTATGTATTGGTTCCATCGAAGCTGGATTAACCAAAGCTATTATTTACGAGATCGATTTCAACCTGGTAAGTCTGAATGTAATATTGCTTGAAATAATTGACAGACGAAATATATATGAGATATAAGGATGCACGTCATTTAATCATTCAAATTTTGCGCCTTCACTATAGAGACCCATCGAATTTTTTCCACCAGGGCTGTGTGTTAGAATACGACTCCTCAATTTATGATACCATCAACTCCTGTAGTAATGAAATAATCCTGATATTAATTAAAAGCGCACAAAATAAGGCATTGTATCACTGGTAACGTTATTCATGCTAGTTAGCGACTCCCCAGTTGGAATATAAAGGTAATAGCAATACTGGCAACATAAAGGAATAATAATTTGTTTTCTTATCAGCTGAATGAAATGCAATGGTTCCAAATTGCAAGAAGCGGAGAAGGGAGCACGGATGAAAAAGATTCCTGCACTGTTCTTACTCAATTTGGAGCAAATTCTTCTCATGTCACCATACTATCTCGTCGAAACACTTACAAGTACGTTAAGTTTTGAATTTGAGAATTTGCTCATTTATCTGCTATATTATTCAACTACAAACTGGGTTTGGATTCACTTCGGACTTTTAGATTCAACATGTCGCCTATTCAACTTCAGTAATCCCTCACCTATCGCGGTTAGTGCGGGGGGGAGCCTCCCGCGATAGGTGAAACTCCGCGAAGTAGAAACCGCATATTTAATTAATTATTTGAATATATTTAAACGTATTTTAAACCATTATAAATCATTTACACACTCTTATTTACATTATTAACCTTTCCCACAATCATTTGACCGGTTATTTAATTTTTTTAACTTTTAGCGCTTAAACATACTAGTACTGCACGACACGGAATTTATCATGAAATAAAATGCATAAAATACAATATTATTTAAAATCCGCGATGTAGTGAATCCGCAATATAGCGAGGGACGACTGTGTGCGCTTGTTGAGATACAGAGAAGGAATCAAATAGTCTAAAAAGAGCAGAAATTTTATTTAAATATATCCACATATTGAGGGGCGCCTTATCTCGATATTAAAGTCGCCTTAATAGAATGTCCCTGCTCATGATTCAGTACTATTCGTCCCTAAATACAAAGGATCAACGCTATGTAATATTATTATTTGTATTTAGAACTGGATCTGATGAAGGCTGCGTTCCAGGTCAGTAGAATATGATCATTTTTCATTAATGAATGTCTTAATATTAAGTCTTTCAATTGTTTTTAGATGAAGAGACTCTGGAAACATTTGAATTTCGTTCATTTGAATTTCGTGCCATGTGTGCAGTAAAAAAACTTCCAAAGTTTGATGGTAGGTATTCACTATATACTTGATATTACAATCGCCTCGTGAGTTACCCTGTACCACTACTTCTCATTTGAAGACAACCTTGTTTAATGACTGTTCCTTGCACGACTGTTAGATAGTGTTTCCATTAGACTATTACGAATTTCGTATTCAGATAATTTATAGAAGTTTTCATACTCTCACGGACTCGATCACCCGACAAGTACCATTAAAACAATATCTAAAGATCTTTCCCAGGTGGTTGGAGTGGATCCTGGTCGTTAATGTTATCACAACGAGACTGTCCCAAAGCGATCACACTAAGCAGCGTCCATTGTATGTCATATTCATATCCCTCACTTAATGTTATCAGCCAGTTATTGTTATTGGAAAAAGACGGTTCCAAGGTGATCACAATAAGCAGCCTCAACTGTATCTAAATACTATTCAGTATATATCACTGCACTCAAAATTTATTCTCTACCTGTTTAGATAATATTGCTCACTCCCATTTCCGAGGAAATGTTACTATTGTGACCGACCATCAAGATTTCTTAGTAATTATTAAGTGTCCGAGTTACCCAGGTAAATATAATTCTATATTTAATTTACAAATTAATACCCTACCACAGGAAAGAAGGGTAACCAATATTGTATTGCATTTTGAATCTTTCTCTCCTCAGTTAAAGAATATTAGGAACGATTCAAAATGAAAATAACTAGAATTAATTCTTTTCCTTCATTCACTAAGTTACCTTTTTTTTTTTTATTCAGATTCCTGCAATGCTTGGTATCACACTCGACAAAACAATCCATCTGCCAGTCAGTTGTTAAAAGCAATGAATTCATGGAGCATTCTTAGTGAGGGACCAATTGTTGGTACAAAATGCCTGCGAGACGATGATGAAGCTTATAAACAGAAATAACTCAACTTGCCCAGATTTAGTTTTCAGAATTTCAGAGCTATATACAGTACTTCATTTTCTTTTTCCCTATTTATTCAAATATGTTATGCAAATTGAAGTACAGTAGTCGAAGTAGAGACATTGTTTCATACATATAAATGTAATATTGTGATATCTGATATATGAATAGACAGAAATTTAAGTATTGTGTAGTGTTACTGTGTTACTGAGTTGTGACCTAATGCTTTGCCCTTCCTTGCCTCTTAAAGCACCTTTGCTTTCTGACTGCACATCTGTATAACTGATTACACTTTGAATGCAGTAGTTTATTACGGAAAGTCAATTTAGAAACCCACTCACACTTTCACGTTTTCTGCGACTAAGATAACCAGTGCTTATTGCTACATAGTCAGTGTGAGAAGGAAACCAAACAGCGCTACGCTGCATATTATATTCGTTGTTACATGTGTTTAGGAAATGGCATGATATGTACTTATGTAGCGGTCACAGGTTTGGTATTGTTTATTGTTAGTCTATTTTGTACTCTGTCGTTTGCACCTCTACAAATACACTCCTGATTACAAGGAGGAACTCCACAATCGTCGTCCGATACTTGGAAGATCGCGTAAAAACGAACGTATTACTTCGGTTAAATGTTGCCTCTATGTAGATATAAATCAATACACGTTTTTGTATGTACACTTCAACTCTATTCACAGGATCGTATCAACACAAATTTGATGCTACAAACTAACCAGCAAGCATTGAAATCACAATCGTATTATTATGAACAGTTTTATCCAGTGTATCTTACACTTCACGTCTCAACCAATATCACGACTTATTTTCTACTCTACTCATTTGAACCCAATATCAAATATATTTTACTCTCCACGTCTCATGAGACTTATCCAATTTTCACTCTAGCCCTTCGCTAGCCAACCCCTCGTCTCACCATGTCCTGAGACCTATTCCTATCCACTCCGCCGTTTTGTTAGTCGGCGTATCTCTATATTCCCTGTAAGCCTCCATACAGTAACATTTCCCACAGTTAGAAGTCTTGTTTAGGAAGTGATACTAGGGCTTCACAGTCTACCCAGTTTGTATATCGTCACATTACTTGGTCCGATACATTAGAACATCCAAGTTACCTAAAAGCGGAAAACTGGAAATAGTAGCACCCGTAGCATTCTCACATACATTGAACCGCTAGATGATGTCTTACGAAATACAAACCAGACACCAGACTTCATGACCACTGATTGTTAATCTTCAACATAAAATGTAAGTTAGATATCAATTAGATTTAGTCAAAGCAAATGCATAAGTAGAGGTTTGAAAAGAATGGCAATTTTTTAAACTCTATTTGGGTTGTGTAAGCGGGAACCAATAACGAATTACGGTGACGTCATGAATAATTGTCACGCTTGACGACGTCATCTAATTTTGTTCATTTCTTCGTAAAATTTTGCACAAGCGAGTTGTATTTACTAATTTGAGTTTAACTTTATTCAATGATATCTAAGACTTGAATAAAGCTGAATTATTAGTTTACAAGAGAGCCGACAGCGCAGAAAGCCAGCAGAGAAATCAAAATAATTTGCTATGAGCTTAGTTTTACGACTGAAAAAAAGTGATCACGTACTTTTCATCACTCACTTTTTAAAAATTGAAGTTTCTTGTGCTTTGTGCGTGTGCTTGTGGGTATATAGAGAAGTAAAAAATGGTATAATTTGCTTCTTTAAGGTTTTTTAAATCGTTTCAGGCGAAAAAAAAATCGAAATTTTTTTACTAGGAAAATATCAAAATCCACATATTTTGTAGTGTGTACCCACCCTACGTTGGTTTTATTGGTATCCAGGAGCTAATTCCTAGTTCGTACGTACAAACGAGAATGTTTACGAATCGAAGCATGGGGTGTAAGCAAAATGATCTGTTTATTTTTTGCCTAGTTGTACTTTTAGATAATTCAGCATTGAATTTTTTTACAGTAGTACGAACCATTTCAGGTTCTATATGATTATGACCATTACAACATTCCATATGTACAAGTTCTGCATTTAAATCGTGGCAATGAGTAACAATACGCATCAATTACTTCATATATAATATACTTGAATTATATAGTTCTCTACTGCATATACCAGGGGTGACCAACAAGTCGCTCGCGAAACTAGGTGAAGTTGGCCACCCCTGGCATATACCATTCGCACCTTTCAATCTACTTTTCTCGTATCTTTTTTAAAATATTGTTTTGTTTATTTAATTGTTATCATATCATTATTTCATGCTATTTGAAATTATTTTTAGAGTATAGAGTTAAGGATGACTATACTAGGCTATTGAAATTATGTTCTGACCCTGTATGACTTGCTTGATTTATCAAAGAAACCTACCCATGGGTGAACAGACAGAACCTAGGGTCACTTGTTTGAACACATTAGATAGGATAGGCTGGTTTAAACGCTGGTACGCGGGACAAATGAGCGAACATATTTTGTGCGGCCCGTAGAGCACTTTTGTGTTTTATGTTTTACTGGCAGAAAATCGCCTGTATAACTTTGAGTAACAAACAAACAAACAGAAAATATTAAGAAACACTTCGTGCGTGCAGCAAAACCTAACATTGAAGGGTAAACTCAGTCTTTTTATTATAATTAGACTTGTTAAACCTGCTGCGCCACAGAAATCAGTGGAGTATGCGGGCCGCAAGGTTTTTTTTCGAACCTTTTGTGGCCCTTCATGCTTATCAGCTTGGATCATGCTGGCATAGGATGTATTTATGTACATTAAAAACGTTAAACTGAATCTTTTTATTTTAATATAATTAAGATTTGTAATAAATCAGTCAGCTATGGCTTCAGGAGGAACCGTTAAAAACAAGAGGCTGTATGAACGAAAATATTTATGTGACGTATGCAGCAGGGCGTTCTATACGAGTGCAAATCTGAAAGAACATCATCGTCTACACACAGGGGAGAAACCGTACGAATGCAAATTTTGCGATAAAAGATTTCCAGCACGATCAAGCTTGACTGTTCACGAGAGAGCTCATATGAACGTGAGACCATATGTCTGTCAGGAATGCGGAAAAGCTTTCATCAGCAAGTCTGCATTGAACAGTCATTGGAAATCAAAGACACATGCAGGAGTGGGACCTGTAAAATTCACCCTGGTAAAAAATCACATCCCGAAGACTTTGGAGACAACCCCGAATGAGTTGCAATGCAGACGTTGCAAGAGTATTTTCTCTTCGAAGGAAGGACTCTCGATTCACATCAGGGATAGGGTTTGTCGAGACCATGAATGCCGTTTTTGCCATAAGAAGTTTGAATTTGAAAATCGTTTAAAAGCTCATACTCGGTTACACACAGGAGAGAAACCATATCAGTGTCATATATGCGATAAAATGTTTGCTTTCAGACCAAGCTTGGTCGTCCATGTGAGGCAGCATAAGAAAGAGAAACCGTTTGTGTGTAGAAAATGTGGCAAGGCATTCATTTGTAAGTCTGCGTTGAATAAACATACGTCCACAAAAATGTTTATCGGAGATGGACCGTGCAAACAGAAGGCCAGAGCCAAACCGAGAAATAAAAAGGAGCTTGTAGAAAATGATAGCACGAAAGAAAAAAAAGTAAAATCGAAGGAAGGCGATTCGAACACTGCAAAAAATAAGATCGAAAGGTTGGTCACTGACAAGGAAAGTACCACCGACGATGAAATACCACCTGTTGGAAAAAAACTATTCAAGGAAAGGAGAAAAGGAAGTGGTAAACTTGACATAGAAAGCATAATTAAATCAATTCTAAATGATAAAAGGAGTGCTGACACGATGGCTGGAGAGACATCAGTAAAAAATAATGATAAAGAAATGCTGATAGACAAAGTAAAAGAAAAACCTTCACTGACAATGGAAAGTCCAACAGAACAAGCAATGGAATGCGTTCTAAAAAGTTTGACTGACGGAGATAATGAACATGAAAAAACTGTGGTGGGAGCTCCAGTCAAGAAAAAGGTGATTGTGATTGGGAAAATAAAAATTGTTAAAAAAACAGTAAAAGAAAAACCTTCACTGACAATGGAAAGTCCAACAGAACAAGCAATTGAATGCGTTCTGAAAAATTTGACTGACGGAGATAATGAACATGAAAAAACTGTGGTGGGATCTACAGTCAAGAAAGAAGCGACTGTGATTGAAATAAAAAATACTGATAAAGAAATGCTGATAGACAAAGTGAAATGGATTCCATTCTCTTCACTGAGAATGGAAAGTCCAAAAGAAAAAACAAATCAATGCGTTCAAAAGAGTTTGGCTGATGGAGATAATGAACATGTGAAAACCGTTGTGGAACCTACAGTGAAGAAAAAGGTGATTGTGATTGAGAAAAAAAATACGGATAAAAAAATGCTGATAGAAAAAGTAAAAGAAAAACCGTCACAGACAATGGAAAGTCCAACGGAACAAACAATTAAATGCGTTCTAAAGAGTTTGGCTGATGGAGATAATGAACATGTGAAAACTGTTGTGAAAGCTACTATCAAGAAAAAAGAGATTGTGATTGAGAAAATGAATACGGATAAAAAAGGTCGTCAGAGAAAAGGGATACCCCAACGCATAACGAACCCTCCTCATGCGACCCTTGTGAAATGGATTCCGATAGGTCAAGGGGGTGAAAATGACAAAGGATTTGATGAAGCGACTAGATTGAAAGCAGGTATGCAAATTGATGAAGGCTCGTACAAACAAAAGCTAAGAGGAAAAACCAAAATGTTGTCAGATGAAGAAATAGAGATCCTAGAGGATTTAACAGAGGAAAGTTTGAGAGATGAGGAGGAGGATGTGGATGTGGAAGATGAAGATGATGATAAAGAATGGATGCCAGCTTCGATCGTATGGGAAAAAGAAGGTAGAAATAAATTATCTGAAACTGGCAGCAGTACAGAGATTGATATAGAAGCAACAGACGATGAAAATACAAAAGACGCATTGAAAATTAACAACAAAGTAAAGGAACCTAGCATTACTGACCAAAAAAGAGCGAGGAACAAGAGAGTGAGAAAGAGGAGCAAGAAAAAAGAACCAAACAGGGATTCGAAAGGTAAACGGACGAAAAGTGAATCGATATCTGTGCTGGCAAAGAAACGGATTGAATGCCGTGTCTGTGGAGAGATATTCCAAAGCAAGCAAGACCGCGATATCCATTTCAAAATACATTTTAAATGCAGTATATGTGATAAAAAATTTGTCACTACTCACAAAGTAAAGGAACACTATCGCATCCACACCGGTGAGAAACCGTTCAAATGCGAATTCTGCAACAAGAGGTTCACGGCTCGACCGAGCTGGGTCCTCCACATGAAAATCCATGCCGACACTCGACCGTACATCTGCGAACATTGCGGAAAAGGTTACATTGCTAAATCGGCCTTGAACAGGCACATGATAACTCACACAGAACAATGGGAATTCAGTTGTGACATTTGTGGAAGAAACTTTGCTCAAAAGCAAAAAGGGAAAGATCACATGCACGCTCTCCACAGGAAAAAGGAATCACCATGTCTGATATGCAAGGAAATGTTTATGTCAAAATATGATCTAAATATGCATGTGAAGAAACACGAAGGATCAAATGGAAAGTATCCGTGCTTGCATTGTGATAGAGAATTCAGTATAAAACACGAATTCATAATTCATATCAGGCAGCATACCGGAGAAAAACCATTTGAATGCGAGTTGTGCAAGAAAATGTTCAGTCACAAAGGAGTATTGAAACAACACCTGCACGTACATCACAAAATAAGACCTCATCAATGTGACCGTTGCCAAAAATACTTCAGTACTAAATCAAGCATGATACGTCATTATCTTGTACATGATGATGCGACACCATTCAATTGCGAAATATGTGGTCAATGCTTCAAATACAAGTCTAGTTGTAAGAAACATTATTTTAACATGCATCCCCTGGAAGCACCAATCTTTATGAAAGATGAATAAGTCATTACTTCTTTGCCTAAATGCCGGATAACCAGTCCACAGAGCTACTGACTACTTTTGTGACTAACACTTGCTGCATCACCCATACACAGTCAGGGATATAGGTTTCAAGAATGAAGGGAACACTAAAGT
>QRAM01000296.1:0-12708 GCA_013436055.1 Halocynthia roretzi | reverse complement strand
CCCGCGAACCGCGGGAAGCTAGCTTCGGTTTTTGAATAGAGTACGGCCCGTAACAGGAGTTCAGTGCCACTGTTTTTAATGTTATATGAATAGCGTCTCTAAAGTTGATTTATTTGATTTGCAAGAAACCAAATCCATTTTTTTATCCCAGTCACTAGTAGATAGTCAATGTTAAATGCAAGTGCGGCTTGCCGTCTAATTCGGTTAGGTGTATTTTGTCCGGGAGTGCTACAAGGTTGCACATCTCTGATGTACAGTATTTAGTATTTGTTGCATGTTTGTATATAGTCTGTGTTGTTTTATTTTCCATTTTTTCTTAATTCTTGAAAATTGCTTACTATAAAAAAGCAACTCCAATAAGCCTGGAGTTGACGAGTGTGAGTAATCCATCCACAGTCTAAATTGAAGTAGACTTTTGAGAATTTTACACTCGTAGCGAAATAGTATTCTTGGTGAAATAGGATCTAAATTTAATTTTCTGTTTTTATTTTTGTTCTTGTTTTAGTAACTGTTATTTTTTGTTTGAAATATCATTTTCTTGTAAGTTTCATGATTTTAATTAACAAAGGATATTGTAAATTAATTGAATACATGCTTTCGTGTTTACGGAATTATTTGTATGTTTGCTGTGTCTCTTCATACTTATATGCCTCAGCATATGCGTACGGGCACTCTTTGCTTCGCAGAGTTTTTTATTTGCACGAAATTTTACACAGAAGAAAACATTATTCCATAAATAAAATAAAAAAAAAATAAAATTGAAAAATTAGTAGTAATGGGAAATACTATGATGATAGGCATCCATTCAATGATATCATTTCCTAAGCATGATATTTAACGGTGGGAAATGTTACTGTTTTAGACTTGCAGGAAAAAAATGTGTGTAAGCTGTCTAGAAGTGCTGGAGTGAATGTGAAGAGAAGTCTCATGACATGGTGAGGTGAGGAGTGGAAAGAAAACTTGATAATAATAAGAGTAGTTTGACCCTCGTTACAATGGAGGGCTTATAGAGAGGGGAAGACGTCTGATTTTATTTTTATCAATTTCATCAACTGTAAGAATAACTTTGACTACAATTTTCAGTTTGTAACATAGGTCATAGTGATATAAATTACTGATGATCAGATAAGGTATGAAGTGTTGTGGTACCTTCATTTCTTCAAATTACATTTTTTTTCATAAAGAAAGTCCTTTGACTGAGGGCCCCTAGAACCCTCTACACCCCTTTGCTGGCTCTTGATCTGGAATGTCGGAGTCCGAGTTAACTTACCACCTCGACGGCTAATATACTTCACTCAATGAATGAAAACCCAATAAATCGGTGATTACCCCTCACCCGAACATTTTTATAGTAACGTACTTTAGATGGCGCTAGTGAACAAATTGCATAAATGTCATGACCATTTCCGAGCATAACACATTCCCAGAGTCTGCGACCCAAATGTTACGAATAAGGTAACTTTTTGGTCGTTGGAGGGGTAATAGTGAGCGTAATGAAGTTATAACTGCAAGTATCCAACAGTAACTACAGAAAATACCAGGGAGCAAGCCATCCGAAAACCATCCCTTTTCCACAGAAGAAATCATTCGACGGAGTTGCCGCTCTAGTGGTAATAACTCTTCCGGTCATCTAGTGGACTTTCACAACAACAAGCTTATGAAAATTCCAGTCATTCGTATCAGAACTTTGTGAGGTAAGGACGTGTCAGAGAGGTGGGTTTAGAATTCATGACCCTACTTTACGTATATAGTCGAATCCGTACAGATATAATATTTGGTCATCTGTAGTGAGTGCTGGTTCAGTAGAGTGGCCCTGTCCAAATATTGGCTACGTTAGATTCGGTGAACTTGTAGCGTTGAATGACTTGGACGATTACTATTGCAAAGTACATGGAAAGTATATGGAAATTCATTCATGGACTATTCATATAGTATTTCGAATCTAATTCTCCTCTCTCAAGCATTACTATCACCATCTTGTATATGAAACGTTATTCAGTATTATTCATATCGTTGTATTCTCCACCACACAATTATTGCTATCTGGCTTTCATCAGTATGTTATTATTGGATAACGTTGTATTTTCTCTACTCCCGACTACAATAATTACCTTCTGGCGTTATTATCATAATATCATTCATCTATGTTGATGTTACCCACTACAATTCAACACTATATTTATTCAATTCTACTCCTTACAGTGTTGCGGTTCACCTTTCAATTCAACTCCTTATAACAGTACCACAGACCACGTAATATTTTCTACGCTTGCTACTGTTATTGAATCTATCTATCTATAGAAATCTGGCTATGTAGATGTCATGAGATACCAATGTGAAACAGATTAGTGTATGGCTGGAATATCTCATGCAGTGGTAGAAATTGGGTTTTGGTACGCAGGGGTGCGCTAAGGTCCACGAGGCTTAGATTGGGAAGTATAGTGCTAGAGTGAATAAGAGGAGAAGTCTCATGACATTATGAAAAGAAGAGTGTAAATAAAACTTGATAACTGTTCTAATAGTAAGATTGTGACTTTAATGATTACTTGTAAGATTGTTGTAATCAAGGATTGTGTTGATGATGAAAACTTATAATATAACTGGAGAATATATTGTGTGATTGATTAATACCTTACTTAATGCGCATCGACCCTGTGTTCCGCAACCTTTTTATTGCATGCAGCACACTCATAATCTTTCAAAATTCGGCGGCACACCTCAACTAAAAATGTGAAAGTTTGGATGGACGCGCTAATTGTCTGGCCGTTGTACCATTTCAAATTTTCAAGGTTCGAAAAGACAGCTTTTGGCGGTTGAGGGTAACAAAGTTTTCAGAAAAATTGTTAAATATCTAGGAAAAGTCACGAAGCTTCACCTGGATACATTTATCACAAACAAATTTTTCACGTATTAAAATGGCAAACGGTCAAAATGACCGCCTTGGCGGTTCTAGTGTTAACTCTACTTACTATAAGATGGTGCTTATTGAGAGAGAAAGCATATTTAAAAATGTATATTCAGGTTACAGTTACACTGCGACACACTCAGCATCATATCCCGGTTGCGGAGCACTGGTTCAACCCGAAATATTACGTTTTTTTTCACGCGACCTCTTGATAATTGGAGAACGATTGCGGAGTTCCTCCCTCGTTAGATTCATAGGGTGTAGAGCAGTGGTCGACAAACTGTGGGCCGCGGCCCAATTTTTCAGCAAATCATAATGGGCCGATAGAAGTGTTAGAAACTTACTTGTTGCTGCAACAACCAACTTTATTCGCGACTTTAATACAGATGACCGCAAGCAATTTTACAAATCGCACTGATTGATGGAATAGACTAGTAAATAGGAAGCTTTTGCATTGTACAACTTACCTATGATCCACTTCTACACTTATCAGTTATCTAGTAATAGTTACTTTGGTATGTTTCACATGTAATGCTGGGCCTTTAATTATTACTGAAGAGAAGGATTTGGGCCATCGTAGTAAAAGTTTGCCGACCACTGTCTTAAGGTATGGACGGGTGTAGAGTGTACCTATCAGACGCTGTATGCCGTATACCTCTGCCGTATCAAGTTTTCTATTGTCCCATCGTTTTTTGGGATAAAGACTCGTCAAACAAGCAGAACAGTTGATGTTCTGTTCATTATTTGTACAAGTGAACGTTCCTTTGTCATTTCCGGAGCGACCAATTATCTTATAATCGACCGTTATTTTATAAGTAGAAACAGACAGTGCGGTCAAGCAGTTAAGAGATTTGATCCCACATGAAACTAACTAAGGTTGAGGCGAAACATATATGTTATTTGCTCCGCGTTAGATGATAAGCAATTATGGTTCTTTGCCATTTCTTGCCTCTTTTTGCTCCTGCGCAGTCTGACTCTATATTTGTATAACTGATTATACTTGAATTTGTGGTTGAATATAGAAAGCCAATTTATGAGCGAAAGCCAGCTGCAGTCAGACATATTCTACTTCTGAAATAACCAGTGCCTATTGCTACATAGTCAGTGTGAGAAGGGGTATAAACAACGATACGTGACATATTATATTCGTTGTTACAAGTGTATAGGAAATTATATGATATGTATTTTGATTCATTCACATGATATAGAATTAGAACGCTACATAAGCACTAATTAAATTCATGAATGAATTTGGTTGATAATAAATCTGTTTCATGTCAACAGAGAAACCCAGCACTCGATTGGGTAATCCTTTGAAGGACTAAGTGGAACCATCCAGTCTGAACATAGAATATTTGACCAAGCTTTTAAAATCATCAGCGCGAGTATTAATATTTTTTATTTGTAGTGTTATGAATTATGACGTAGTTAGTATTCCCATATTTCAACTGACGTCATCATGAAGATTTTTCGTCGGAAATATTTCTTATTTGGATTACCAAGTCTGATCTTTTTGATTTTCTTCTACAGCTATTACACGTGAGTCAATTTTCAATGAAAAAATTATATTTTGGAATCGAATTTATCCGGAGTTTCTAGCCATTACTTTCTCGCAAAACAAGCAGTTGTTTATCCTAATGTACAGAGTCAAAACCCACTCCATACTCTCTTATATCATATCTTGTACGGGACGAATGGAAAGTGAATCAATCCGTTCCCAGACTCTAAGCTAAATCTGTCATTACGTATTCATAAGGTCAAAGATATGCTTTTTTAATGTATCAAATTTTCTCAGCTAACTTTAAATCAGTGGTAACAGTAGTGAGTGGTACGGTACCTTCGAACTTTAGTTAAATTTGCAAGCAAAGAGCACAAATTTATTCGGTAAAGTTATACCGCTGTACACAACAGCTACCAGGGTTATTTTGGCCGCAATCGTTGTATCGAGGATAATGTGCGACAATAAAAACTTGAAACCT
Organism: Halocynthia roretzi; assembly: GCA_013436055.1. Classification (NCBI taxonomy): domain Eukaryota; kingdom Metazoa; phylum Chordata; class Ascidiacea; order Stolidobranchia; family Pyuridae; genus Halocynthia; species Halocynthia roretzi. The sequence goes on along the minus strand of QRAM01000296.1, from coordinate 7,824 downwards.
CCATAACCCTGGTCAGTTACAGCAGTACTTAGTTCTAGCTTTAGTAATGTGTTTGTTGTGATTCTAACAACGCTACGTGGCATATTATATTCGTTGTTACATGTGTATAGGAAATAACATGACTTGTACTTTATGTCATGATTTGACTTAGCAGACGTCACATAGTAAAAAGTCCACGAGGTCATGTTTAATATTCGTTAAACATTATTTTTCCATCAGAACTCCGATCCGGACTAAAAGAAGACAGCAACATGAAGTACTTTCTCGCACAGATGATTCTCTCGCTAGATGGCGTCAGCAAGTTCGCGAATTCGAATCGTTGAATTACGTCACCAGCAGTGACGAAATAACGAGTTATATGACGTCATGGAACTTACTTTCAGACGTTGAAAATAAATGGAGAAATGTTCGAAGTAATCTCAGGAAATCTTCTGTATCCGATCAAGATGAACCATTGAAGTTAATCAATCAGCAATACATGTGAGTACTTGTATATACCAGTAGAGTGCCTCGTACTTCGTACTTAATCCGTTCCTCAAAGTTGCGTTAACTATAAACTGTTCGAAGTTCGAATCATTTCCCCCCATCAAAAATTAAAAGTGAATTAATCCGTTTCCAGACTATAATTCAAACCTATTTCAAAAAAATTAAACAGTAAATATACATAATTTGAGGTAAAAATAGCATCGTACTTCGACAACAGTTTGCTTAAATCCGGGTTAGCTTGTCCTGGCAAAATCCTTTTTAAAATACATGTATTTTAACGGCCTGATTGTATCTGCAGTACTACCTGTACCAGCTAAATACTAGATACTGCTGTACCATATCTTTACTCATTCGTTGTATCGAGAATGATGTGCGACATTGAAATAAAATATCTATTGTATTTGTATATACCAGTATGCAGTGATGAAAATGAGTTTACTTACAAGATTGTTGGCGTTGGTAAAACTCCAAACTTAATTTTTATTTTTCTTGACAGACAGTTACGTCGTAATATCGAAAATATGATGAAGAAATCGGAAGAAAAACGAAAAAGTGAAATGAAAAATCTAAGCAAATATGTGCAACAGCGATTATATGATTTAATGGTGAGTTAGTTCCTACCAAAACTTTTCTTTTGCTGTTGATTTCAACGAAAACAGATGTAGATCAGGTCGTTTTACCTATTCCTATCTCATGCTACGCTTGACCCTCTGTCTTTCCGACCCAGAGCCAGTATGAGAATGATTAGGGCAGTGGTTCCCAAACTTTAAGTACGTGGCGCACTAATTGAACGAACTAAAGACATGTGGCCCAGTTGTTGCCGAACAAATGTCATTGCATTGACAAAATTATATGAAAGCAAAAGGATAGGAACTTTTCCACGCTATGCAGCAAAGAAACAATCCCCTTATATATTGATGCATACAAGTCTGAGTGATTCTGAGCTAGATAGGATGGGATAGGATTCTAGATAGAATGACTTACGTTCAAATTTCGAATCTTTTTCAGAACCCGACTGACTGTGATTCATCTCAATTTTTATTTTGTGGATTGCTGAACGATTGTGGATTTGGCTGCGATTTACATTTCGTTGTTCATTGTCTCTTGTACGCATTGGAAATGAACAGAACGATCGTATTCGACAAAAAAATGTCATTTTCAAAGCAAGGATGGGAGTTCGGTTTTCTACCATTGGCAAAATGTAAAATCGACATAGATCTGAAGACAATTCCTGCATTGACAAGTTAGTTCCTATAATTTTATAATGTTTCTAATAATATAGAAGTTTTCAAATTACTCCCAAAATATTTTACTGATGAAACCACTACAGCCACAAAGTAGACAGAGCTATATTGAAGACACTTATGCAAAAAATTCCAGCAACCAAACTCCCCCTTTTTACAGTGACCACTGTAGTGTCTCTGGAAGATATATTGCTAATATGGGACTGAACTTAATATTCAATACTTTACAGAAAGAGTAAACGTCACTCGACTTGAATCAGAGAAATATATCCAGCGACCAAATGATCGATACTTATTGATAAGTCCTGGATGGCAAAGTTGGACGATACCCAGCGCATTGGCGCCCTCATTGACCGGTATCCATGGCGACCCTTTCGCTTGGTGGATCGGACAGTTGGCGAGTTACGCAATGAGATCCAATCCCCAATTTGAAATGGATTTGTTGGAAACGGAAATAAGAACTGGATTCCAGAACCCCATAGCTGGGTAATTTACTTTCGTTTGTGTGTAGCTGAAATTGAAATTCACTATGTATTACCCTCCTTCAGCACTGATATATATCACAAAAAAATTGCGTTGCGTATTTAATTTCGTGATAAATGCCGTGCCGTACAGTACTAGTATGTGTAAGCGCTAAAAGTTTGAAAAAAACTAAATAACAGGTCAAATGATTGTGGGAACGTTTATAGTAAAAGTCACTGGAATAAGTAAGGTGTAATATTACATCAGAACTATGTATTTTTATCTTTACAGAATTCAGATAAGAAGAGGTGATAAGGTGATGAGATTAACAGCTGAAGCTGATTATCATCCAGTTGAAGAATATATGTTCTATGTTGATCTCTGGTTTGATCAAATTCAAGAAACAAAGAAACGAACAGTTTATTTAGCAACTGATGATTCAACTGTATTATCTGAACTAGAAGAAAAGTAAGTTATTTGAAGCTTTAATAATATATCACTCTAAACATGCGCACTTGTTACTTAACGTATACCAAGTATGCCTTGGAAGCTGGGATTTGGAGTTTGAGTCAGCTACTCGACTCAGAATCTTTTGGTGCACTTGTTGCCACTTTGTGGGAAAACCCCACAAATTTGTAGGGGAAATTAGCTTTTGCAGGGGGGAATTTAAGCAAGCAATAACAGATATGTATAACGAGTAAGCGTGGACGCTCCCACTCGCGTAAGTAAGAGATTTCGGAATGACGTCGTCGCAAAATCAAGAGAAACTCCTGGTACGGAGACGAAAATTAATTGAACAAAAAATGGAAAACGATTCCAATAGTCTAAATCAGGTTGGTTGAGTTGAAGTCTAGAAGTCGGCTATATTTGGCTTGAGTCGGATACATAACCTGAAAATTTCCTGGAGTCGGAGTTGGAATTTCTTTGATTCAATACCTTATTTCGATTCAAGTTATAGACATGTTCTGCTCTAGATCTCCATCTAGCGGATTTTATTTTACGCATTTGAATTGCAGATATCCGAATTACAATTTTATCGGCTCTGCGCTCCATCAAAAAAGCGATTTATTTTCTCGATGGAACCAAGAAGGATTTCGTCAAATCATCATTGATATTTCTATGTTATCTCGATGTGATTATCTTGTCTGCACTGGTTCGTCTAACGTGGGTATTTACCAGTTGTATTACATTTATATGCTTGGACCTGGAATGACAAACATCTCAGTTATGTTGAAGCTAATCATGGGCGGATTATACCCAATGCAAGTGAAAAATTTAACTTACATTAAATACTTATTGAAAGCAAAAAATGGATATGAAATTAAAACTCCCACTCTTTCTTTACAAGTATGAAAAAACCACACAATCTGAAAAAAATAAAATTACATTTGATTTTATAATGATGTACAAGAAACACGACCTTTTTTTTAAGCTTTAACCTCTAAAATCCAAAACATAAAAAATATTTTACTGAGTTAAAAAAATCAGTTTCAATATTTGACAAACAGAACCTGGGGGGGCCCCTATCACATATCTGTAATCTACTTCACAGCTTGGTTAGCAGATTTTTTTAAACATTTCTTGAGTATAGAGATTGATAAGCCAACAGCAGTAATTTTATTTCTTGTCAAAGATGGGGATATTTATGTTAATGTGAACACCTAGTGCACTACTATAAGCACTCCATGATCTCTATCCACCCGTCAAGAGATCACAGCGTCCACCGGTGGGTTAGTACCGCTCACCCTAAAGAACCATTTTTGAATTTTGACATATTTAATTTTTTTTCAAGGTTTGTCGCGCAAGTTACGAACTGATGACGTCAAGAATAATTGACGCATCGACACGCTTCACTACACTCGACACAATGCATTATTACAACACTGGTAACAACCCGTACCAGGCTGTCGCAGATCACAAGCCGACAAATCCTGAAGAAATGACATTGGGAAAGGGTGACTTGCTCCGAGCATCCTTTCCGGCTCTGGGGGCAAATTTGGACGGGTTTGTCGATGGATATAATGAAAATACAGGAAGATATGGACGGTTCCCTTTATATAAGGCAAGAAAAAGGGTCAATGTTCATAAGTATAGGGCTTTCGAAACCTGATTGGGCCATCGCTTGTGTAGTTATATGGTAGGGTACGATTGTTATATGCATTAGGCAATCCTATGATTGCAATAGACGTTATTCTCTGTAGGTACACCACTGCATTCAGGGGCTGGATCGACAAATACGTCAAGTAGGCCATAGGCCAGGGGTGCACAACTAGCGGCCGTGGAAAGGATGATGTACGGCCGTGAGAGGGATGTCGTGATCACATTATTTAACATCCCACTTGAAATATAATGACGTTGTGTGTTAATGTTTCCAATTCACCATGAAACTTACCCATAATTTATCTGCAGCATTTTAATTCACAACGGTTCATTGCAGGAAATTATTGCAAAATCATACGTGACCACGCTTTCACATTTTCGTAATCACGATGAAATATGTGCGGCTCGGAAAGTTTGCGCAATCCTGCTCTAACTGTTAGAACAGGGGTTCCCAAATTATGCTACGTGTACCACTAGTTGTACTCGAAGGCCTTCGCGGTGGTAGGCGAGCAACTTACAGTGCTGGACAAAATTTAAAGACCATGTGTTAGAAGTAGAGCCTTTTACAGAAACAGTGGGATTTGATTCTCTAGTGTGTCCAGACCCGAGTTTTCTTTGTTCATGCATTATTCCGAAACTCATCTGGCGTTTATGTGATCGGGTCTTTTTTATGAATTTAAATTTATGGGGAAATTTCTTGGATCCCGAAATCATGTTTGTATTGGGGCTATGCAATTAAATTATAAGTTACCAGACCTAATCAGGTTTAAAAGTTCGACATTTTATTTATATATTTCAAGCGCAATCCGTTAGACCTGAGAGGAATACTGGTGACTAGCCTGCCTAAGTTAAATAGCGAGAAAAAATTGTACTCGTAATTCATCCTCATGAATCCTCATGAATGGGTTTATTCACAATCTCATCAGTATGAAGCAATGCGTCTATGATACTGAACTGCGGAATATATTACTACTTTGCCTGTTAGTATACTGTGTCGTTAATGAAGCTATGTCACAATTTAGTGAAAGATTGTATCACTGTAGGGGGCGTCAAAAGGGTACGCAAGTAGAAAAAGTTTGGTAACCACCACTGGTTGGTTGCGTATTCTACACAATGCTTAGTTTTACCAGCAGTCACCCGAATGATTCATCGCAAGCGTTTATGCAATGCTGGGACCAGAATACATACATTTGACAGGGAAAGTGCGATAGGGGGAAGAGAATAGATTTAGTAAAGTAAATGTTAACTGACAATCAGTCAAACATATTCAAGAAAAATCTATTTCGTTATATGCAGAATAATTGAAAGAGTAATAAAATATTCTTTAACATCTAATTCGAATGTCTTTATTGGATTCAGTGCGTGAATGTACGTAACTGTTTTCTTACGTTTATAACGAGACCAGACGTTATGCAAAGTTATGAATGAAAGTCAAGATTTTGGCGCTATAGTAAAAACTACCTAACAATTTTGCTCTTCAGAGACTTTTGCCCCGGGGTCTGTCGAGCATTATAGTAGAAACTAACACGAATGCCGCATATCGATTTTTCAAGTTACAATATGATTTGTAATTTACTTCTGTTTAGCTTCAGGTAACTACTATGTAACTGTAAACTCAGTCTGCTTTCTGTAACCGCTGTTACGATTATAGGGAGTAGAATTTTATAGACAGCTAATGATGGTAATTGAAATCAATAGTAGTGGAAAATACAACAATAAAACAATACTACAATTCAACACTATATTTATTCAATTCTACTCATTACAGTGTTGCGATTCACCTTTCAATTCAACTCCCTATAACAGTACCACAGACCACATAATATTTTCTACGCTTGCTACTGTTATTGAATCTATCTATCTATAGAAATCTGAGGATGAATAACATGAGTGCTTATGCGATACTTCCGCCGCACTCATTGTGAATTAGAAAGATGTGCCCACACAAATATTGTACTGTACAGTACTAGCAAGTTAACATTGGTATTCATTCCGAATTAGAAGGTGAAGTACAGCACTTAGAAGATGGAGTACAGTGGTTTTACAGGCCCTTGTACATTAAGTTACAGAAATATTATACCGTACGTTGCAGTAAGTTTGAATCACTTCACGATAGGACAGAAATAGTAGTTGAAATTGTATTGAGTTGTTCGGGTTCTGATCAGTGTAGTAGCAAATGTGCTGATCAGTGTAGTAACCTACTTCCTATAGTAAAGCAACAATAACCAGTGCTTCTGTTTGTCACCTCAACGTATGCTCATGGAGCACTGCAAATGATTCCAACCCAGCCTATTAATATCATCAGCGCGAGTATTAATATATTTTTATTTGCAGTGCCATGAATTATCACGTAGTTAGAATTCCTGGCGTCGTCATGAAGATTTTTCATCGAAAATATTTCTTATTTGGATTACCAAGTCTGATCTTTTTGCTTATCTTCTACAGCTATTTCAAGTGAGTCGATTATCAATGAAAAAACAGTTTGTTTGAATCGAATTTAACCTGAGTTTGCCGCCATTACTTTCACGCAAAACAAGCAGTTGTTTATCTGTTGCGGCTCAACTTTGTTGTTTGGTTTATCGTTTGTCTAGTTTGTACTCTGTCGTTTGAACCGCTACAAATACACTCCTGATTACAAGGAGAAATTCCGTAATCTTCGTCCGATACTCGAAAGATCGCGTAAAAACAAACGTAATACAACGGTTAAATTATGCCTCTTTGTAAGGTATAAATCAATTCGAGTTTTTTTGTCTTTCATCTTTGATATAATGCAGGCTCGTATCATCAACACAAATTTGATGCTACAAACTAACCAGCAATCGTATTATTAGAATTGTTTAATCCAGTAATTTATACACTCCACGTCTCAACCAATATCACGAGACTTATCTTTCACTCCGCCCTTCTGCGCTAGTCGGCTTATCTCTCTCTATATATATGTATATATGTCATGTTTAGGAAATGGTTCTTTGAGCTTCGCCATTGTTAACTATCAGGTTTAGGAAATGTACTTTGTACTTCATATATTGTATTCCCTATAATTAGACTTCATCTTGGATTCAGTAGTTTATTATGGAAACTCAATTAAGTGCCGGAACTTGGCTGGAGTTGAACGTTTTCTACTCCTAAGATAACCAGTGCTTATTGCTACATAGTCAGTGTGAGAAGGAATTAAACAGCGCTACGCGACATATGATATTCGTTGCTACATGTGTATAGGAAATGATATGGTTTATGCTTTGATACATTCGCACGATCTAGAACTGAACGCTACAATAGAAACCATTATTTTGTGTATTTCACTGAAAACATATTTCATTTAGAATGCCAAGTCACGTTCAACCGTTTTTTCCTGAACAAATCACTCAGCAAAATTATCGCACGGATGAATCTCTCGCTAGATGGCAGCAACAAGTTCGTGAATTCGGATCATTGAAATACGACACCAGTGATGATGACGAAATGACGAATTACATGACGTCATGGAACTTACTTTCAGACATTGAAAATAAATGGAGAAATGTTCGAAGTA
>QRAM01000295.1:0-115348 GCA_013436055.1 Halocynthia roretzi | reverse complement strand
TGTCAAACTCAAACTTTGTCATAAATTTTCTAACACTATTATCAACCATCTCCCAAAAGTCTCGTTTTCAATTTCGCGCAAAATAAGTGTTAATTTTGGCTTTGAAATGTCATTTTTTTACCCAAAAAATGGTCTATCACCCTCCGGACCCCAAAGGCCTGAACAGTTGGTGTGTCAAACTGAAACTTGGTCAAAGTATTTTTAACGATGACATCAACAATTCCTGAAAGTTTCGTTTCCAAATCCGTGAAAAATCGAAGGTAATTCATGTATCGAAAATACCCTTTTTTGACCCAAAAATTAAGGTTCGCCCCTTCGGGCTCCATGGGCCCCCACAGTTAGTGTGTCAAACTTAAACCATGTCAGAAATATTTATTCTATAGTCAACAACAATCCCTGGAAGTTTCGTTTTCAATTTCGCGCAAAATAGATGTTAATTTACGTCTTGAAATGCCGATATCATATTTTCTGACCCAAAATATTAAGTCGCTTCACCCCGTGCGTGACTTAGCAATAAAGACTGTTACTAATATCATTAGGCCATGTACTTACTACACGGGTATACAATGTCTTGGCGTTAAAAATTTAAAATATTCAGAAGTCAGTAAAACTACGTCTCCCTTCCACTACGCTCGCGCTGAAATGAACGTCCGCGACGCTTGTATTCATTTGAAGAAAAAGGCAATTTGCTCATTGTGTTGAATAAAGAAACCAAATAAGATTACATCACGTGATCACGCAAAGACGGCAATTCGTTAGACACGGCAACACCTGACGTGAAACTTAGCAAAGTTAACCAGATAACGTCGTATCATGTGATGAGAAATATCATTGAAGCGACAAAAGTAAAATACAGTAATCCCACAGCGCAGTTCAATATCTCCCATAGAACAAGTGCAAAACCATACACATCAGAAGCTTTAAATGCTTCAAAGGAATCTATTACTAAAGTTTCGTTCAACACTTCTGGTGACATGTGACCTTATCGTTCCTTAGCGGCAAGATCTTTCGTAGTTATCTTTGTCATGCTTTTCTGGTGTGTTAAAACAACAAAAAATGAATACTCGATTGAAAATCCACAAAATGTTCTCTGCAATCTCAAATCGACACAGGAAAGTGGCTCGAAAATTCACCTCATAAATCGTACAGCAAGGCCCATATCTGCTATCCAACAAGCGCCGTCTTTTTTGACGAGAATGTTCTTTGTTTGGTGTCTCGATGCCCTATACCTTGCATATCTTGATTCGCCATTTTTCCCTGGATTCCAAAGATTTCCGTACGAAGGTGAGCGAGACCTGAAGAGATGGGTTTGATACATGGATGGATTCAGACTTCGAGGGAACCTGGGCCACTTCAGGTAGGGTTCCATTAACATAGACATTAAACTACACAACAAAAATGAACTAAAATGAATGATAAACCGTATTTCTTTGACTACAATTTTTAGTTTGTCATATAGGCCATAGTGATATAAATTGCAGATCAGATTGTAACCGTGCCTTTATTTGTTCAAATTACTTTATTATAAACAAAGTTCTTAGTCTGGCAGGGGGAGGCTGGGGGAATGGTCCCTGGTTTATCAATTCGAAGTATCAATGCGAGCACTCGTAGCACTTTTGGTCTGACTTCTATCACTTTCGACACTTGCAAGTCATTTCTTCGGGAAAAATATTTGCTTGTTACTTCAACATATCTCGCGCTTTCCGAGGAAATATACATCTGCAAAAAATACCTTTGAAATGAAATCAAACATAGTTAAATATTATAAATCACAAAGAACTTTAACAATCAATTATCAATTCTGTTAAAAATGTCCCGTTCAACGCTTTATTCGAAGACTCGGAAACACCAAGCGACAAAATGAAGATTCCAAGATGGCGAGTCTAATAATGGAAAATACAGGTTTTACCCCTTCAAGCATCGAATAATGTTATGACATCATATCGGTGATTCTTGTGATATACTATAACTCAGTGGTCCCCAACCCGTGGGTCGCGACCCCAAGTCGCTGTAACAATTTAATGGGGTCGCCTGTTAGGCCAAAATAAGAGAGATATAACTTGCTGCTATTGTTAAAAAATAAAATTATTCGACCGAAGGGAGTTCTTAGTTTAGGCGGGGTGGATTTTGAAGCCGTCGTCGTACCAGGTAGGTAGGCGGTGGTCGTACGTCTTTTTTGAGCCCATGTTTGGATGGGAAGACGCAATCAAGATGCGCGCGTTTCTCACGATGGGGTCGCGAGTAGTCACAGAATTCGACTTTTTTGAAAATTGGGGTCGCTTCAAAAAAAGGTTGGGGACCACTGCAGTATAACTAACAACAAACTCAACGAACTTGTATATCGAGGCGTTTAAACCACCATGCAGCAAATTACGTTGGGATCATATGGGTACAAATGGGTGGGTAAGATTTTATTTATATGTTCATTTTGTTTTTTTGTCTTTACGTATTGAAGTTACCTTTTGACATATACAACTCAACTCAGATATAATTCCCTGAATCTAACGGTGGGAATTGTCACTGTTTAGAGTGTCCACATCACCTCCATAAAGAATAGATAGAATTTCCCTCTTTTTTCCTCCTCTTCAGATTATTATATTTTTCTGTAAGTTTGAATGGAAGATGCTAAGTTTAAATTTCAGACAACCGACGTAAAAATATGAGTTCTGGTAAAACGCATAAAGGCTTTCAATGCAAACATATTGATCAAATTCGCGCGAAATAGATGTCAATTTAATCTTGAAATGTGTAATGCAAACTGTAATGTAATAAAAAATAATTCGTTTCCACCCTGCGGGCCCTCTCAGCCCGAGCGCCGTAGAAAATTAGATAACAATCAGTCATATGTAGAAAAATTGATCATCACAAAAGACCTCACAGTAAATTTAATATTTTCAAATGCTAGTGTACGATTTCACACCACTTGACTTTATTTGAAGTGGAATAATCAGATTCTCTTATAGTTGAAGTTGCTCACACATGAGTTCACAGTGGTCAGTGGATTTAAAACGTGAAGTTTTAAAAACAATAAAGCAATGATAAAAATGACAAACACTATTATTCACACTTAACATGAATGGCTATGTAAATATAAACACAAATAATAAACTACAAACATCTTGTGAGAAACGTATGGCGTATGTAAAGTAATAACGTGAAAGGGGATTCACTTTAGACGAGCATTACTTTCACGCTTATTATATAAATACGATCGGAAAGCCGTGACCTCCCCGAGGAACGTTTGATATGATATGAAATATTACAATTTTCAGGAATGTTGTGTTTCCGCCATGTTGGCTCTGCATTTTATGCTTTGTGTAACCGAGTAGATTGCTGCAATGGAGTTTTTTCCAATACACAACAATCCTTTTTTACGACAGTTAGTGTTATTCCAAACACTCTGTCTGAGAACGAGATGACATGGACTTCAGTACGTACTGTGCTTTTTTTGCTACAACCTGCTATCCATGATACCCAACAACTGCATCAAACTGCAGATTTATACCAAATTATAGGAGAAGTACATTTAAAATCGTTTTCGCTCTTTTCGTGATAAGTCGTCAGAACATCGTTGAAACGTTTTTTCGAATCTTGAGTTTCCATTAAACCAAAATGCGACGAAAACGTTTTCGTGCTTGTTTTTGGAACGCTGTCGTTCAACAAAGCTTCTGACGGCTGAGTGAACCTACGGCTTCCATAAGGTTTGGGTGACATCATATACTTGGAATGATTCTGTGACTGGGGTGATGTCGTTCTTCCGTTATTGCGTAAATTTTCCAGTGTCCTGCCGTTCGAAGGAAAGTAAGCCATTGCTGGTGTAGCTGGCTCGCTCGAGCGATGTGTAACTGCCTTGCTTGGTACTTTTGGTGAATTGTCGTCGTGCAAAAGAGCGTGGAACCGATCGATGATATCTTTGACGCCACTGCTAACTGCCCTTGACGTCATATCACTGGTAAGAGACGATCTCGGTGTGGCTGTATAGTTGTATCTCGGAGTTAAGTTGCTAGGGGTAAGATTCGCGATAGGATCTCGAGAATGACTGGGTCGATCAACAGTTATGCGCGGGAACATGCAATCAGGTGATTTCGAGGTTCCACGGCTACCAATCGAAATATCCATTCCGTTTAGTCCTCGAAAAGTCGAAATACGGTGTGGGGCTCTCTCTCGTTCGAGAGTAGTCATGGGAGACGTAGAACGGCGATCTGGAAATAATCTCAGCGTCGTGTATCCGCTAGATGGCGATGGAGGGCAATGAACATTATACCATTGGCTAGCAGAAACTCTGGGACGCTGCTGATAGATAGGCGTAGTCGGTGGCGGTGCATCCGGAAGCTGAAGGCGAGTGTTCACGGCATTTTTCTTATCGTTCGAAGGCGAGTAGTTATTCCACAAATTCCGTGACAACGTCGAAGACTTATCGTATCGTCTCGAAGTAATCGTCGTTTTCTCGTTGCTCGTTTGCGATCGGTTATCCACTCCTTCGTCGTTCGTAGACGACAATCTCGTAAATTTACCGACTTGAGTGGGTGGAGCGGGTGGAGCGGGTACATTTTTCTTTTTGTCGCCGCTTTTGTTAGTGCTACTGAAACGTCCACGCCGTTGAAGAACTTCGCGAGCTCTCGACATTGTCTTCACAAAATCTCGCATCGAACTGGGACCACGTGATTTTCGCTCTGTTTTTCCACTTTTTGATGCTTTCGAGTCCATTAGTTTTCCTGAAGATTTTTCCACTGTGTCCACTTGGACCTGTGGCCTGTCTGTGGCTACGGGTTCAACATTTTCTGTTTCGTTGGAATTGCCATTTCTTCTCTCGTCTCTCCGCTTAATCCCGGTCTCCCCTTTCTGTTCAATTATCGCTTCATGGCGTTCATTAGCAGCAGGAATTTCGACTTTTTCAGACTTTTTCTTTTCATGGTCGGAGACGTCATCATCATCTTTACCAACTTCACTCTTCTCTTGGTCGTCTGTATATCGTTTGATGATCTCATCGATTATGATGTCATTGCAAATTAGTTGCTGGTTAACAGTGCCATCCAATTTCGTTGCATCTGTTTCTGCCACAATTTTTTTGTACATTTTTTTCTCCTTAAATATGTCATTGAAAATACCATCGGTCACGTCATCATCTACGTCATTGAGTCCATCTACTTCGTCATCACTACTTTTTGAGTCGGATTCGTGACCATGATCTAGATTTCCGTCGCTACCAATAACATCGGTAATGCGTTTGCACTTGAGGTCGCGGTTGCGATATTTTTGTTTCAAAACTAGATAGTAAGTCGTGAGAACTTCACCTGGGCGATTTTTACGTACGCAGTTCAATATTTCCGAATATTCAAAATCGAACTTGTTGGTTAATTCTCGAACAACCTCGGAGTCTATATCAGGCGACGTAATCATATCATCGTTTCTTGACATTGGACGCCCAATACTAAACAAAAAGAATCAATTTAAGTGGTTTTGATAACATTTTTTAACACGGTTTTAAGCCAACAGGATTCTTGGTAAATATATACACATGACATCATACACATCACATTGCGTGTTTTGAAAGACGATATATGTATCCAGTTTATTGCTTTCTACCATTGAGATATAAAATTGATAAAAAAGCTTTATTCATATTCCTAAGATTCTACAGATCTTGGCTGTGAATCTGAGGCGTCCCAAAAACTGTTTCCAAATTGATCCTGTAGCCCCTAAGACCGTACGTAGCGTTTATGTGTGATCTTATTTCCTTTAGGATAATACATTTAATCATTATTATTTTGCCATTTCTTTCGCAGAAACGAAGGAAAAATGTATGATTCTGGTTCCAGTGAAGGTTGTGTCAAAAACAGAAGTAGGAAATAATTTTACCCTTTCACAGTTGATGTTGCATTTGTTGTCCTGCTGTTCGTATTAATCCAAATCATTTTCATGACTTGACTAATGGAAGGACGAATGTCGGGATCAGGAACCAGCAAGCGTCGAATGAAGTGTCTGTACATGAATTTTAAAATGACGAGTGTGAAAATGAATAACTTTCGTTTATATATAAATATGTTTACTTGTCGAAAGTATGCAATATTTATATCCTTCTTACCGACAGTTCCCCGATAAGTGTGCAGGAATTGGGTTCATGTCCCCGAGGAGCATTTTTCTACAAAGTTTGGGTATTCGGAATGGTTCCACAGTGAAAGGCAATTTTCCAACGAGTAGAGCATATGTGATTACTCCTCTGAAAAAAGGGGAACAAATATATTTAAGATAGGTTTTTATGAATAAGTAATTCCTCTCCAATTATCATTACATTTACACGTTACAATCCGTTTTCAGATTATCCCCTCAGGAACCTTAAATTGGCAAAGAACAAAGAGATGCGCTCCTCCCATTCAACAATAGCAAGTTCTTAGAAATATAATAGATCTTGTAGGATTGAAATATCTCAACTACAAATTTATACAACATTGCAAAATCAGGTAAAAATGTAAGAACCAGTTCTCAGATTTGGCAATCGTAAGAGGATTACTATATGTTCTTAAAATACCAAGCGGTAATTTCGAATATTGGGCCGAGCAAAAAGCTAAAGAGGAAGCAATACATAGAATACATTTGTTAGGTTGCAATGATGACGACCGCCTTATCTAAAGCTCGCGCCCAGATAATTAAATTCCAAACGCCCTCAGTCCATTGGACCCTGTCGGAAATTGCGGATTTCAACACGTAATTTATTAATAGAATTAATATGATAAAATTTACTCACATTGACCACACATCCACCTTTGGTCCATATTTATTTTTCGCTAATAATTCCGGAGCCGCATAGGCAGGACTGCCACACTGCGTTGCCAAAGCTCTCGTCGAATCGGTACAACTTCCTGAAATGATGTTGCTCAGTCCGAAATCTATGATTTTGAGATTACCATTTTCGTTTAACAGCAGATTTTCTACCTTCAGATCCCTGTTAGAAGAAGAAATTTCATCAGAATACATGACATTATTAGCATTGTAAGCAAATCTTAATAGTCATCTCACGATATTCTCACTTCACTTATTATTACCTACCATTACCCTAGAGATCTCGGTTCGATACTAATTCATCTGCTAATATTATTAGGGCTGAACCACGGTCGATGTTAAGCCAATTAGATCAATTCTTCCCAATTGGGTCAGGCGCCGAAGGAAATTTTGTAATAAATGTGCCTAGATCCACTTTTTAGGCGCACATTTCAATTGCTTTCCATTCAGCAATTGACAGCGAACTTGGGGCCCCGCAAAAATGTTTCTAATTGGTCACCGCCGTTCTTACATTTATAGAATAAAAAAAATATAAGCACCTGTTTATTTGAACGTCAAAGAAGTGAAAATATTCGAACCTGTTTTAGTCCAAATAGCGTGCTACTTAACTTCACTCGAATTGAATTTTCTCGAAACCACATAAGGTCGAATCGAGAATCTTACTCTATCATCGATTACCATGTCTTTGATTTTTTCGGCCAGTCGAAAGCAGTTATTTTAAATTTGAGTCAAGTTAGTTAATTCAATGTTAAATTTAATTACATCCAATGACGTCGTTCCGCTAATGAAATTAAAATCGTCAATCGTCAATCGCCTTACGAATCGAAATGAATATAATAAAAATCACGGAGAAAAGAAAAAAACAATTACGGAGCTATTTTCGGTATTCCCGCCAGCGGAGTGGCGGATACTACGCATGTGGCAAATGTCAATTTGTTTTCCCCTTCCATCGAATTAACGCTATATTGTAATGATTTTCTCTGCTCGGTGTTATTTACAGAGAACTCCTCTGCCAATTAGTGCGAGGTATTGGCAAAAATAGGACGAATGAGCTCCATTACCATACCAGTAAACATAAATATTTCATTTTACAGCAAATGTAAAAATAACCCGAACCGTTGGATTTAGTTAGTAATTAGCAATAGGATACGACCTAATTCATGAGTAATTGTTTAACGAAAAAACTGTTAAACGAAAAATCATCAATAAACTTTGTCTTTATGTGAGTATGTATTTCTCAGCGAATTCCTAACAAATCTTGGCACAGAGTTCCAGATACATCCCATAACAATACACGAACAAGGGACATCTCCCGTCATGGACCTCTATTTTTGATCTCAGCTTATTATATAAAGAAATATCCATTAGTAGGTTGACCAAAGTCAATAAACAGGCATTAAACCTGTATTAAAATCAAATTACTTCTTTTCGGAACGTGGGGAATCAATAACGAATGGCCACTGTAATTTAATTTGGTTAATATCGATCATGGCTCTGCAAAGTGGGAACACAAATGGGGATATATGGCAAGCAATTGTGGACTATTACATACTTCTACATAGATTTCATAAGAAAAATTTATATAGTGGGAAATTTGAATATGAAAGAATATCGTGTAGTATTAGACCTCCAGTTTTTGAATTCAAATTTTAGACCTTCATTCATTTGCTTTATGCAATTGGCATGTGAGCAAGTCGATATACATGAACTGATTAATCCTCGGTAAGGATAACTTATATCTACGGAATGCGAGATTTGAACAACTTTTTTAGTTCGTTGAATCCCCATTATAGAGGTAGTGCAATTGATTTAGTTGCAGTTGAGTGGAAAGAGGATTTACTGCTTAACAAGTACTTCTTAATAAATATTTTATGCAGCGAATAAGTCAATGAGAATGTTAAAGAGACTAGTACTTCTATGCACTTAAGATTTGAAGCTACGGCGCCGTAAGTCTTGTAATTGATAATGTAAGTATGATAAGTGACTCCAGACCGATAAAGATCCAATTGCTATCCGTAACCTACCACAAGATGGTACGCATTACGTTTCTTGAAGAGTATTAAAAAACTAATACACGCTGTTCCTAACTAATGAACCGTATGATTCGCATAGCGCACGGATATTAACTACCACCAAATAGACACAAATTTTCAAATGCCATATGTAGCGTTGTACCGGCAAACCTAAATTTTATTGGGTTTCAATACAGATGAATAATTGCTCTTTAAGTACATATAAGTCAGTTTTAAACCTGCGTTTGGCAGCCTAGCACCAGGTAGTCCATGAAAAGCAAATATATTCAGATACTACGATGGAAACCGCTTCGTGAAAAAGATGCTACAAGAGATTATATACCTGTGTACTATCCCGTGGGCGTGTAAATGACTCACCGCCGAGGCCAACTGCGTCATATATTGTCTGACGTCATTTTCCGGAAGACAACCCTGTGTACAAACAAAAGATAGCAGATTTAGTAAAACAAAACGAGTAGGAGATCTTATAGCAGTTAGTTATTACCAACAGCGAGGTCCACGAACTTTAACTTTGGGTCGGGTTGATTTGTGTTCATATATACGTAATTTTCCGATCAGTTTTCACAATACCAGAACGGTAAAAATGACGCTGTACT
The DNA here is from genome assembly GCA_013436055.1 of Halocynthia roretzi. Taxonomy (NCBI): domain Eukaryota; kingdom Metazoa; phylum Chordata; class Ascidiacea; order Stolidobranchia; family Pyuridae; genus Halocynthia; species Halocynthia roretzi. The sequence continues at coordinate 105,939 of QRAM01000295.1, read as the reverse complement.
ATAGTTACTTAAATTATGGGCAGTTGGTTAAAAATCCCTGTTGATTTCCATTACGCATATTAAACTATGATAGTAAAGTATTTACTATCACGATTAAACTATGTATGATAAGATGTAGCTGAAAACTTTCCCAAATCGGTGAAATTCACTCGTTCATGCATCACATTTTACCGGTAGGCGGGAGAATTCTGACTGAGTTTCAAGTCCAAGGCTATTTTCATATGACACTAATACACAATAGATTTGATAGCAAATATACCTTTTCGGTAACCATGTCAATTAACTCTCCGCCTCTGCAAAACTCCGTGACCAGATAATAATTGTTATCCGTTTCCAGGATGTCATACACTTGAACAATGTTCGCATGTCTAGCCATCTGTAATATTCTGCCCTCTCTGCGAAGATTTTTATGGACATATGCGTCTTTCCTTGCACGAGCCTTGCTCATCACCTTGACAGCAACCTGAATTGGACGAAAACAATTAAGGAATCGATTAATGTGGTTTCGGTGCTCCCTTCAATTTCGGAAGTCTCGATTTTGTGGGCTAGTTGGAATCGCCTGCAGATCAAGACTAGATCCATAGCGGAAATAAATGGTTCGGGATAAGTGGTACGTGTTGGACGTCACGACAGAAATAATGTATTTGTAAGCTGTTGGACTTTGGTCTGTGAGGTCAAATAGGTCAGCTCAATTAACAGTTTAATTACACGAAAACCATAATAAAATACCAGCGAGAACAGGGAATAAAGCTAGTGTCTGCAAGATCTATAAAAGCAAAAAGCCAGAAAAATCAATAAAAAAATTTGACATCCAGTGGAAAATATGTTTTTTCATTACCTGTGTATTACATTAAATGTCTGGGAAAAAATACCGATCCACAAGTAGGATGGCCACAGTTGTCAAACTATAGCGCCATACGTTTTACGTTCTGGAAATAGGTCCTTTGACACACTGTCCGTTTTCAACACTAACTTGTATGTTACTAAAATTCTTGCGTCATTGAGACTACCAAAATTATTTAGGAGGGGATCCCATTGGAGAGCCTACAAGCACGGTTCTTTATGTATATAGTAAAGTGCTGTGTGGCAATTACCATGGGTGATGTCTTTCTTTAAGATTGAATAAGACTGTATATGGTAAAATTGTATACCAGCCAGGAACTGAATGCACTGGCAAAATGTTCACATTCAATTCCCTGATGCCAGCGTGAGCACACCACAGTCTCCTCACTTCATTATATAGTTTATTATAGTGGTAATATTGTATTTATTTCTCGCTCTATTTGACAGCTGCATCAATACCCTCGAGATTTCGATTCCTTATTATTACGATATCGGTTCTCCTACCACAATGGAAACAATAAGATTAATATTAACTAAAACGGATCTCTAGACACGGTAGAGCTTGATTAATTTTATGAATTAAAGTTATGAAAACCAATTGGAATCCACCAATTGCTTTTTTCATATTGGTTTGCTTTTCACATCTGTGATTTACTGAGAGTTCAAGCAGAAGTGCTTCCTTGACCATTATTTCATTGAAACATATTAAATCAGGAATCTCATTTTAATTCCATTGCAAATGGAATGGATCTTTCTCGAGTTTAAAAACCCTAATTTATGTGTTGTGTCTGTTGTGAATAACGGTTAATTTGCGTTGGGACAAATCCTATGTATGGGAATTTTATGGCGGTTTCATTCCGCAGTGTTTTACAATCCAGTGTCACGATTGTGGTAATTAATCTTAATTCAAGTCGTTCAATAATTGAACCACAACGCTACCAATTGGGTTATGAATCTATTTATCTTTTGTAATTGACGATCGACTTTCCATCAAGTTGGGTGCGTGATGATTTGCATAATTTAGCAGAAAGTAAAGTTTAAATTAAAAACTCATAAAGAACTTTCAAGTCCGCTGTAACAACTTTCCCAAACGGACAGAATAAGTGGAAAGAAAATCAATGATAACGAATTTAGTTCGAAACAAGCGAAGGCTACGTCAGAGATTAGCTACCCGTTTCTGTGCTCGATGGTGGCGTTCAATATTGCCTGTAGTATAACCTTTTGATATGTTTGTGTTTGGATCTGAATTCCCATGAATTCCCATTAGGACTAGGTTATGATTGAGTGCCTCGGATTCAATAGAGCCCACCGAGGGCAATGGGAAACAAAGGGAAATGGTGAAAAACTCTATATAGTTTTTATTCTGAATGTTATTACCATGGGGTATTCGAGTCATTTTTACACTTACGTCATAAACAATAAGCATTTACACGATTAGCAAAATTATCGTACATGTTTGCATCAATTATTTTGAATTCAAGTCATAGGAACTGCTTCGCGACAGGCCGTCGTCAGTGCAACAATACAGTTCTCGGCAGTTACTGACCTATTGAACGTTTGACAGAGTACCAGTGAGCACGTAAAAAATATAATTTATCATACCTCTTCACCCGTTTGTGCATGTAAACCGAGCCGAACTTTCGCGAAAGAGCCTTCTCCGACGCATTTACCCAGAAGATAATCGGCCACTCGTTTGTGGTGTGGAAAATTGGCAACTTTTTCCTTCCGCTGTTCGTCCATAGTGCTATCTTGTCCGTCGTCTGCTTTTGCTAGTAAACGGAAAAGCAGGAAAATGTTAGCACAGCAAGTTTATATCATTGCTTAACGAACTACAACAGTCGCTCTGCTCTGTAGATGGGCTGCTTCGACCAATAGCATTTATATTCCAGTGTGCTGATAAGATAAATATTTGCGTCTACATTTTCGTAACTAAATGAGACATACGCCGTTATGATCAAACAAGTCGCATTCGCATAATTTAAAGGGTATAAAGGGTTATGGCTTTGCGATGGTCCTGTCAGACCTAACGACAATTGTGTGGTATATGAATCTTTACCACAAACCGAATGAACAAATAGCCACTAAGATATTCATTCAAAAGAATAGCTGAAGCGGATTCAAATTTAAAACATAACAGTGACTTACAACCCTATACCTATCAATGAAGTTAAACAATAAACGGCCATCTGCTACAGACACAGATTTTCACTTTAAAACAATGTTCCATGACTATGCTAGCTATACACATAGATAATCACATAAAGATTGTTAAGTCAATTCCTCTTGAAATTGCTACTCTATTAGGATAAATTCCTTCATCTTCAATCACATCGAATTCCATTTTGGAAACAATCAGTGAAACAATTCTATGTTATGCTATTTGTTACCCGTTCATAACCTACAACATAACATTTAATCGAATAAAGATTACTCCTGACATTTATTTCGTTTCAAACTGGTTATACTTCTGTGATGTGTATCTCCGGCGGTTCCTTGCTATTATTCTAAAAACAGCGTCGTAGCGGGAGACCGACAGACCGTGAACGCGAATGAACATAATTTGGCGACAACTGAACAGAGATTTATTGGACGCAACTAATTTGCCAGCGTGATTCCGTTCGTTTAAAAAGCTTACGCAAATCCATGTCATGCGGTTGCACATACATTATTCAAAGCAACATTTCGAAAGTTAAGTTTTAATCCAGGATAGAAATGAATTTTGTTTTTTGGAATAACGAGAAATATTGATCAATAAAATCGAAAATTGGGATATACTGGATTGAAATTTTTCCTGCGCTCGCCCGATGTGATATTTAACAAAGAAAAATTATTTTTTATCATGAATGGACGGGTGTTCCAGATAGAAAAGTTGCCATATTCTGAAATTATGTTACAATTCTTCGTTTAAATCTGATCTGAGTTAATTTGGAATTTTGAACAATTCAAGAATAAATTACCTATTGACAGGAAGTTAGTTTGGAATAATTGGATAGTTCTAGACTAGACTGGGGAACATTACATTGACTGTATAAACTGTATTAACTGTATTGAAGTATATCTTGCTTAAAAACGACGACCTGTCGAGTAGAAGCAACGTTAAATTACGTTGACATTAACGTGATGACATGACACTGCATAATGGATAAGGTATACTAACCAGTAGTACGTTTACGGTGCTTCCTATCTCCATCATCAGTAGTTTCTTGTTCTGGTATTTTCATGATCATTATTCGAACCAGTATCCTGAACTTTTTACGATAGCCTCACGAAGCACAGTTGTTGCAGCACTTACGCAAGCAAGCATTAACACTAGGTAGATCAAGCTTTATCTCAAGTCAGACAACGTTACTCATGCTGAGTAAAATAGTGAATAGGGATACCTGAAGACATTGCAATGAATATATATTAATAAGAGAGCACCTTGCAGCTCGGTTCATCTCGACTACGCGACACTAGCTTCCTCTTATCACACACTAGGCTGCTCCAGCAATAATTTGTCTGATTACTGCTCTTACATCAAGCTTAAAAATATGACTACTAACCCTGCTCTCGTTCGCCCCGAATAGCGAGCTCAAAAACTACTACTATGAAGTTGTCAGCGTTTATTACACGTTCCTGGAAAAGGGGCTCATTAGATTCGAAACTCTGGGAGCTGGCTATAGGGGATTAGAACACGGCAACATCGATTAAAACGTTGATTTAAACAATAGGTGATACTTCCTGGTGGACTACTTAGCACCCTCGCCGGCCTCTTACTGCAGTCTCACAGGGATTAATGTTTATAATAACAACTTTCTGCCTCGCTGTGATTCTCTCCGCTTTGTTCCGATTTGCTATATTTCATGCATACTGTTTCAAAGTGCTGGCGCTGTTCATTCATTTATTTATCAAGGGGACAATTCCCGGTTCCTAGACTGTCTAATGTAAATTACCTCAGGAGATAGCTGTCGGGAAATTCTTACAAACGTCAATATGAAGGTAACCTACAAGTATATAGTTGATTTGGAATTACTATCGGCAACCATTATGATATTAAACATAGACGATAACAGGTTTGAAAGAATGGAATTAACGAGACATGGCCCTTTTTTAAAAGCAACATGACTTAAAATAACGACACGGAGTATTTTTATACGGTAACGAAAAAACAGTCAGGTTTTGCGTAAACAATTTTTAAAAATTTCAATTATCGTACATTTTTTTTGTACTTGTGGTTTACGGTAATCCAGTGCACATGCAATGGGTAATTAAATTCAGTACAATCCCTAGAGGCAACCGTTAGTTCTCTTGCACAAATTTAATTCCTCTTAATTACAGTGCTCGAAGCAAAAATTATATATGGCCGATCTGAAACACTGATTCAACAATGAGAAAAGTACAGGCCTTGTGAGTTCGACAACGTGGACAATTATTAGGTATTGTATCATTTACCATTCGTATTATTACATAGTCATCGTGGTTACTTACTGATCAAACGGAATACCCGTGAAGATAAGATATCGAAGGCGCATTTGCAAATCGAAAATACTGAAACCACCACCTTTGCTCAATCAAACTAACAACAAAAATGATATATAAAAATTCGAATTCATTTTTTGGGAATTAATAACTATACCGGTAACCTGTAGATTTGTGTACAGCACAATAAAATGCTACGAATATACTTTTAACAATAGGCATATTGCTTTAAAGAATTAATATCATAGACTACAATAGAATAGAATAATTGGGGGGGAACGTTTATAAGGGGTTCTGTTTCAAAGGTTTGTATAATTAAATTTTATTGGATTATTGGTGCTGATAAACCGAGACGAGACTTTCATTTATACAACGCATATTCAATGATCTATCCTGGTAGCGAAACAGAGAATTCCAGTTAATGCGGAGAAGCAGTCTACTCAATATCAATCAAAGCTAGTACGGAATTATTGCATACCTAAAATTGAATACACATATACATCTTCAGAATTAGTGAACAACGGTGATTACTATCTTATCTGCATATTACCATGTTTTTCACGAGTCGTAGGGAAAGATGCTAATTTTAGGATATAACAAGGTAAAAGAAAAATAGAATTCAGCTTGTCAACAAGCTTGGTGATAAAATTCTAATTTCCTCTCTAGGGTCGTAAACCACACCTTCCAAAAACACTGAGTTGTAACAATATCCTTTTTAATTTCAGCTCACGCCTTCAAAAAAGGAACTTTGAAGCGATAGTAACTGTGTAAAGCATCACCATAACTATCTCTCTATTAAGCAAATTCTGTAATATTTTATGAAGGGAAAAAACTCGACAAATCCACTGTATTGTGAATCAAACTTCGACAGTAGAATGATACGAATTGATAAATCCATTTGGAAGCAAGCTAATGCTAGCACGCAAGTTTCTATGATATCTTTGCGTTGCATAAATTTATTTATTTCGATATTTGTACGTGCGATATCTCAAATACAATTTTATATAGTTAATTCGGGTGCGATATAGACCAGACCGGTATAAATATTCTCAACATCTCACAACAAGATTCTGCATAGCCTTTATTTCCTGTCGGATAATAAAATTAACAATTCTGACTGAAACTCAACATCGTTTTTCGATAGCCGAAAATGCGGGTAAGATGAAGAACAACTCTTTAGAGTGTTTATACCATTCCTCCAGGAGATTTGGAATATTACCTCGGACATGCCAAACACAACAACGTTTTTAACGGCGGTCTTGATCTTTTTTTTTCGTGCGCTAGCTACTGGAAACGATTTGCAGACGACAACGTCGCTTTTCGTAGAATAATATATCGGTGTGAAGAAACAGTGACGACCAGACATAATAAATTGCAGACAACCTATTATACCAAACGTCGTCGGAGACGGATCAATATCCCTTTCCGCACAATAGTAATGATCGACCAGCTATGAACTAACCACGTCAACACCGACGATAGAACAAATTACAATGATCTCGATTGCCAACAGAGATACACTGTAGGGTCTGGGTTAACATAATAATTCGTTACGTGGTATGATGGTCTCCCTTTGAAACCAAATTTTGTGAATGAAGTTCATCATTCGTGGGAATGAAAAACATTTGGGGATTGGACAACAATGCAGCTCTGTATGAGATTCTGAGTTCCCCAACTAAAGCACGGTTGCACAACACAACCTTAAGCGGAAGATCCGGCTAGGCAATCCTGTTCAAACAAGCGGAAATGTCAGTTTCTACAGAATGACATCATATGTGATTGGCATGTGACAAACATAAAATAGTAAGTAAGATATATAGATATATATTAAGGAGTTTATCTAAGTACCGTATTGTATCGTGGATCAGTTCAAGTGGATTCAACTGTGATGTAAAACACTGGCTAAACGATCTCACTAACTGGACAAAGAAAGGGTGTCGAAGATAGTAATCCAAGTACCCGCAATCTCTCGTGTTGAATATTCGTTTCATCAAGCGATCAAAAATGATCTAGAATTCTAAATGAAAGTACGAAAAGCGGAATACCAATGGACAAGCTGACACAGAGAGGTAGAATCAATATTTGAGTGGCATTTCTTTGCTTTTATTCGGGTCGTTAGAGTGTTAAATAGGTCAGTTTTTGTTCATTGACATGTCACAGTCTCATCCCTACACGAAATCACATTTACTCTCACTCAACTAGAATATTGTCAGATGAATTAGGACAACGAATGCTTCTGGAGTTCACTCAGTTGACAAGTTTCAAACTCACCTCACCCCTGGGAAGTTAGGGGATGTTGACAAACGTTAGCATTCTCAATGTGTACTGACAGATTAAAATACCTGGATGCCCTTAGGCTATGAGAACGGGAGGTCCAAACTATGCGTCTGATCATGAGAAACAAAACCTATGCTCACTTTTTTATCCACTCAATGAAAGCAGAACTGATGCTGTAGAGAGATACATCCTGATTTTTAACGTTTAAAATGAAACAGAATTATTGGTGAATTTCACCTTCATTGGCAGGAGGCCGAGGTCTTCCCAAGGTTATGAATCCCTAGGCTACAGTCCGCTCAGTCACATGCAAATGACAACGTGATATGATACTTGATAATTTGAAAAAAGTTACATTGTTCAAATATTCGAGATGGGTAATAAAAATTAAACAACAGTAAACACACAGTACAAAGGATGTCTGGAATCTCATTAAGTCTGACTAATGAAACTGAAAAACTGTTTTAAAGTAGCATACTACATTTGAATAGTAAATATATCGGATGTATGGCGTTGCAGTACTTTTCTTTGTCGAATTCAACGAGTACCATGATGTCACATAAGCACTATTGCTTCCCCAATGTTCTTTTTCTCCCTTAGACTACCCATTACCCCTACCTTCTCAGTCACAGTATCGTACTGTGCGCTCCCACGCTTGTATTTTTTTCAATACAAAACTGAATACGAGTCGTAAAATTACAGTACTCAGCAATTCATCTATAACTGACATTCAGCTAATATCTTCACGTTTCTTTACTTAAATGCCTTTCATATTTCTAATCTCTACAATGTTAAAAGAATTACACACATACTAGACTCTTTTCTACATTCGCATGCTCTAGGTCAAATCCAGAGATAATGTCGAAAGATAGAATGCACACTCCACACTTATATCACAAAGCTGTTGCTGTTTTTCAATTTCTTTATCTTTTCTTATCTCCAACAGGATTCTAAAGCGTCGTCGGATAAATGGCAAAAAGCCATTTCTTATCTGGGTTTATCTGCTGTTCTGAGTAACCTCCGACATCCTCTGATAATACAAAATGACATCCACCTTATACAAATTCATACATACTTGATTACGACGAATCCATTTTCTATATAACGCTGACATCAGCTAAAACTGAAGAACGAAGAGGTTTATTACAACCGACAAAAAATATCACATGACTCGGGCAATTCTCCATATAATAGTACCGTAAAAACGTCACGTCAATGATATTTTGACCACGAGCATATAACGGGCACAGTAATTAAGTACAGAACTATAATTATGTCATAAACCGTACTTGCACAGAACATAGGTATACTCTACAACTTGACACGTACAAGAAAAATAATATGTTCAGCGGAAATCTCCGACTACTGTCTGTGAACCGAATAGGAAGGATAGTGAGATTCTTTCAATTTACTCCTTTCGCTGGATCGACTTGAAACATACTGCTCGCTTATTCATTCCGAATCAAGTTTTTTAGTCTAGCACTAAGCTAACTGAGTGAATAACTAAACGTTGAAGCAATATGCAGTCACAGTCACCTGCCAGTCATTCAAAAACTATCAGGCTATAGCGTTTACCTGAACACCAAGTTCTCATTAATCTAACTATGGAATTCGTGTACGCCTACTGTAATAGGAAACAAACATGTCACTTTTACAGGGTATATTTATTGCGTTCTCTGTGTCAGGGCGGAATTCCGTTGTCGCCAAACAGAAATCAACAACTAGGTACCAGCAACGTATATTTGCAGAGAGCGATTTCGCTGTTTGCTTTGCCCATCCCCACTCGCTTTCGTTCGTGGTTACATGACAAGAACAACACTGAATGAAAGGCGCTGGCCTTGCAATGTAAACCCAGAGAGACGTCGACATAGACTTTAATTTTTCATACCTAATGTTCAAAGAGAGAAGTTTATTTCTCCGGATAGATTTGAATTTATTCAAATTCAAGTGTTCACGTTATTATATTCAGCTCGATTTTTATAATCCCGTTTACGATTAGGATGGATTTCTCTAAACTTTTGTCTAAGTGTATAATATGGGTCATTCAAATTTAATTTAAATTCTAGAGTCGATTTTCGCGAAAGTTGGTAACAATGTAACATCTGTACAGTATATAAATTACCGATTAGATTACAGAAACCGCAGCCCTGCGTACTCCGTGTAGTGCAAATGCCTACTCTGAATCCAGAATACTGTCTCATTAACATGCGCAATTTATAATAATCTGATCCACTTCTAAGTCCCTTTAAAGTAGTTCTGATGGCAGCAAACTGATAAGGGACTTTTCCCTTGCTTATCAAACGCAGATTGATCTATATACAAACATATAAATCCCATCAATTTATTCACTAGACTTCATTCCAGTTCCACAAGTATTATGCTATGATGCTACCTTTCATAACACTGGTTCAATACTTCCTTTCCACAGTAAAATCCTATCGAACGAATTGACCACAGATATGAAATACGAGAATTTCTGGAAAGTAAAAAAACTAATTTTCTCAGCATACAACTATCAAGATAACAATCAAAGGACTTTTCAGCTCTGAACTAAGACAAATCGCGATAAGCAGTCAATATTCATACGAGCGCGTTTTCAAACACTAGAGACCAAGATGTTGATGCTTATTCAAACACTCTAATTACGCGAAGACCGATCGCCGTCTTGTTAATGACAATTCTTAACGCCACCACTTGGAACATCTGTTCCATGTATTGAAGATATACATTAGCACCACTGTGAGATAAGTAAACCAGCTAATTACAGTGTTTGTAGAATGGCCTTAAAATACAAGGAATTCAAGTGAATGGATATCACCCATGTGTTAAAAGACTTTAGCAAGACCATTAATGTTTATCATTCAAATATGGAATCAAAGCCTTGAACCACAGCATTTGAAGTCGAAAATAAATTCGATATATTTTCAAAGCAAAATACGGAATCCGAGTGCATACTACTTGCATGTCTAATATGTATATTTAATTCTCGATTACAAGAAATCTAATCGTTTTAAAGCAAAGATTACTCAAGCACTTGCATACTCCTCTATCATCTTATTCCAGACACTTCGTTAACTAGAAACCAACGGCGCTTAAAAATCAATAAACGGTCCCATTGCAGGGAAATGTATCGATTTCCAAAACAAGGTTATGTAAACGAAATATTACAAGATCTCTTGAGACCTTGGTTCATTCATGAATATTTACCAGTAACTAAATCAATCAGGCGCACAAAAGAATTCGCCAATAACCAAATATCAATATTTAACGCAGCATCAATAATTCATATTAACGAGAACAAAAAGATTTCAAACGAACAGTTAAAACATTGTGATCGCAAATCTTGCAAAAAATATCTACATACTTTCTAATATTTATTCTACATATCTGGAATATATTTATATCATAAGTTGAGTTCAATAAATCCAGTATATGGATAGCTGAATGCAAGTTGAAGAAAAACTTACACTACACACATGGACTACCAAACTAAAGCGAACCCCTTGTTTCAGACTGTTTCAAATAGCACGGATATAAAATTCACACCGGTTAAACTTATTGTGTTTCCAAAGTTTACTCGATAGAGTCAAAAGATTAGTTGTTTGGTTGAGGTGTTTGCTGAAATACACTAGTGCCTCGTTATATCCGGATCCAGGCCATGCGAGGAACCTTTTCTACCAGCTACCAGCCAACCCATTTCTACTACCTCGTGGTTTACTGTTATTAGCAGTTATTGTACATATTTGATAACTTTTATCATCCACCACCACCATCCATTTTATCATGCCTCCTTGAAGCCCTGTGTAAAGTTATAATATTTTTTCTGCCTTGTGGTAATGTATTTGTGTCTTGTGGTATGAAATGGTGGCTAAATTATGATTGTAGGTTGTTGTCAGAACGCATCCCTAGTATTCACAGTATGCTAAGTTAATACGGAACGCATCCCTCGCATATAACGAAGAACTAGTCTATCTTGTACTGGGACTACGGGGTTGTTTACTACTGTAGCGTGTACAGATGAGTGTCCAATGTACAGATGAAGAATCGTTCAAATAAATAGAAATATTGCCCAGCCTATCAACTATATTCTAACTTTCTTTTCTTCCCTTTTATTTATTTTTATTTTAGAAAGCGAATACTAACCAAATTTACGACAGTATTTATAGCCTGAAATAATTTTATTCCCAATCTCCCAATTCTCCTACATATTTTATTGTCACTATTTTTAACCCTAAATAAGTTTTCTAACTTTCTTACTTTGTATTAACTTAAATAGAATAACTGTGGCATGTACAGTAATAATGTAATGCCGTATAATAAAACATTCATTTCAAATACTTCGAAGCAGAATTTCTTACTATTTATTCATCCTCAACCCTGAATCTAAATGCTTTCTACTTTTACTTCATATCGTGAAATCTACTACTATAATACACTGATTATTTAACTTAAGTAAGAAGACAGAAAATGCAATCTATACTCAAATAATCCAGAACAATAAAAAAAACAAATCAAACTGGAAGACTAATCTTATTGCACTTTACAGGACCTAATGTAATTATTTATCCTCGTTCTGAAGGCGTTTGCATCCATAGATATGCATCAACACAGCTTTTCTAGAGTGTACACCTGCACATCCCCACTTGCTCCACCAATTAAAACGCAATTTCAGTACTACATAAAAGTGGGATTGCTTACGGCGTATTCAGGAGCTAATAGAAAAGGCCTCGAGGCGACTCTATTCCAATTTACGATCGTAATGTTAGCAGCAGATATGATACCGAACGAATGAATGAATTTCCAACAGCCGCAGTGAATAAATAAAGAAGGGAGTGAGAACTGGGTCGATCTTGATTATCGAGCAGCGGCCTGTCAATCACTCGTTATCTCTCTTATCAGCGTCGTTACAAAAGCTCAAAAGCAAACAAAATATGCAAGACCTTGTTTCTGATATAGGAGTATAGTAGCGACTCTATAATTGCTGGCTTGGAATGACGATATAACTTTAATTAGGAAAATAATACCTTATTTTATTCACGACATCCTTAATACGGAGTAAACGGTAAAGAATTGGTCACTATTTCAACCTCATTAGCCAAAAGTATCCGCCAGTCCTTCCGTAATGCACTTCGATTCGCAGAATTGCGAATTACGCTGGATGGACTATTATTAATCTGAAATAATGTTACGTATTTCACGATAAATTCAAATATATAAAATGAACAAGTACCCTGTACTGGTAACGATTTTTATAATGCTAACATTGCATTAGGTTCGTAGGGCCTTCTGTTGTAAGTAACACCCACTGCAAACATGCCAATTCTGATACATTATCACATAAGGGCAACATCGTTTATTTTACACATTTCGCGGGCTATAGGAAGAAAGTATTTTGAGAATGAAGGAGCTATTTTATTTAGTTTCATTTTGATCTATTCGGGTAGTCAGCATCTCATAAATAAAGGAGAAACTGTGAGTTTGTCTGATGTTCGTGTGTACATAACTCCGAAGGTTCTTGTGATATATAGTTCAGAATAAAGGATATTTATGGTGATTACACAGAGATGCCATACTTACATTGAGAAATGATAAATGGTTAGGAGAAAAGCTTAACGATAACCTTTAAGTATACGATTTATTTTAATATGCACGTATATTTCAAATTCTAGCCGGTCGGATGCGGCCTGTGGACCAAAAATGAACTAACATCAGCAGATCTAGGTAGTAATGATGGTGATTGGCCAGTTTGGCACCGCAAGTGTACATAGTGCGTTCATCCTATGGTATTTTTTATGTCGGAAAATGAACACAGACAGATGACGTTTGCTTTCTCCAATTCAGCGAATGTATACATGGAAGTACTCAAGCTAAAACTATAGTCTGTCCATCCCTAAGCTGCAACAAAGCCAATTTCAAAATCAAGTGGGATTTAAATCTTTCGACCTCGTTAACGGTAATAATTTTGAAAAGGTTCCGGAGTTGTTAGTATTTAAAAGAAAAGGACAGCTGATTATCACGAGGCAACTTAGTTACAACTCCTGAATGTATATGTACGGTTTTCAGAGATAGCCTATTGTAACATGCTTCATTAGGTTAGCAATGAAATTAGCGGGCGAGATTAATTTAATCCCATTATTTTCGCCTGGCAATATGTCGTTCATATTAGTTTGCATTTGCAGGATCTGCTGTAATAATGAAATCTGTGTTTAATCGGGATTATGAAGTAATGCGATTAAAAGCAGTAAGAACATCACGTAGGATTACTAGCGAATAACTTTTACTCTTTTACTCTTGTGACATCTAGCGAGTATTACAATTTAGGATAAATTCGAAGCAGTGTTTAGTCCTGAATTTTTCCAAGTAAAAGGCAGGATACACATACAGCAACTTTACTTCTCATAAAAAAGAGGAAACTGTGTGTGTGCGTGTATTCGTATGCGCAGAACTCCTAGGTACTCTGAAAATGAGCATGGTCCGACGCTGAAGTATCACGGTCTACATTTTTTCCAAATCAGGGTCTTCATCGCGGCCCCTGATCACCTTTTCAATTAATTTTAGCAAATTAAAAAAATTATCCTTTGTGATAGCATAGGCTAAATTAACTATAAAGACGCATTAGGGTAAAAATATGCTTCATGACGCCACGATATAAAATTAATTTAGCTGGGTTACTAATAATTTGCTGCTGACGACTGTATATCTGTGTGAATGCTATCTATCTCTACCTCTTTACAGTGTTGCAACCTTTTACTGAATTGTGGGATCACTACATTAACGGCACAATAAGATAGAAAACAAAATAGTATTATATTATGCAGTACAGTAAAACAGAATAAATATTCTTCATTAACGGGTGTTTTGCCTTCAGTAGTGAGAGCCCCCCTTTAAATCAATTGCTCGTGCGAATTTGCCTCTTAGAAACAGAGTGAAATAGTACTTTATGTAGGAATACAATACACTTAAAATCGATCGACTGGTTAGCAAGTTATTAGTAAAATTATGTAACCAATGTGTCTACTGCTAGATGGTGCAACAGAGCAAATTAGGTAGCCCCTGTGGTAACCGCTAGACGGTGCAAGAGATCTATCACATTCTTTTAATAATCAGGCTAGTTGCCGTTTATTCTTGCGTATAATGCAAATCTAAATTTCTAATGTGTATCAGAGGTTTTATCCTACATTCACCGACTAAGTCGACCATCAAAATAAGAGGCAGCACTACTTCCATCTAACTATCAATAATTTGTATGTGTTAACCCACAGTTTAGTATACAAGTAGTATATAAAACTTGGATCTTGTGTACATAAGTGGTAGTACAATACTAGTATGATACAATTAGTACACTACCGTATGAATGTAGGCCCTATTGTTTATCTCTGCAACAGGAGGTCGGGCTTGACCGACAAGCTACTTAGGGATGATTGTATTTGCGGTTCGATATTACAAGTATTATTTACGAACTTTCATAATGATGTATATATGTATGATAGGAAAGTAATTACATTGGTAATAATACAATGGTGCTTACAATTCGGAAAAAAATCACTTCAACATGGAGTGTAACCCTAAAATGGTAATGAATGAAATCCCCAGTTTGACGAGAAGGTGACCATATTTTGTACAACCATCATTAAATGAAACCACTTCAACGTTCATCTGAAAAGTTCGCTTCAAAAAAATTACTTCCTGGAATTTTTCTCTAACGTCGAAAAAATAACGGCTGTGACTTTGAACATCATTCTAACAGGGTATTTATCGAAAGGCTGTCAATATGTGAACCGGTTGAATGAATTTCTAAAACGAAATGGAAAGCTAATGTACATCAATACGAACGGAGTTCAATTAGAAAGTCGGCATACTGAGCTCACTATCATGAATTGCTGTCAATAATGTTCATAAGCTCAGTAAGATGATGTTCTAATGACGCTTTGATGAAGATAAGATAATTCAGTTTCGAGATTGACAGCTATATAGAAAGTACTTGAATTAGGATGGAACTTCAATAAGATGTTGCGACATATACTAGACAAGACACAGTCATAATTTCACACAAACACATTACCCTCTATATGTGTCACTGTTCATTTCAGATTCAGATTCAGATTCAAAATGAACCTCAAATAATTTATAATAGAATTTGTAATTGAAGATGACATTACATGAGCGCCAAAGTTCCGGTTCTGAGCAAATGCAGGGCTCACTATTCATAGAATTTAATATTTTCGCTGTTTTGCATGCCACTAGTATTCCGGTACAACTTTACAAAAAAACAACTTTAAAAAAATATATATCTCATCTCCTAATTATCTTAACCTGCTAAAATAAGTAAATTGTAGTGCGGCTTGGGAGAATTAAAGTATATCAATAAAATCTAGGCGAGATTAATCATAGAAATGGTGGCCCTGTCAATATTTTCAGGAATCTTATTTACAAATTAGGATTGAGTGATTCACGGGTTATTTGTTATCTGCTTCTTTTGCTAAATCCGAACAATAGGTTTCGATTTCCGGGAATTTGTTTTCACGAACGAGATAATTATTACCCTGCCATATATATCGATTAGTCGTCGATGTAACGTTTTTTCCCGGACCTATATTGCAACGTTGCGCAAACTGTTTATTTTTGAACCCTGAGTTTGAGTCCCAGCGATTTTTACAAGCTTGTAAATAAAATATTTCGCTGCTACCTGCCTCTCCAGTTGCGGAGAAAAAATGGCGGTCAACTCATATAAGAATATGCACAATTGGTGATATTTCGGTTCTGAAACGCATTGTTATATTCTAATTACAAATGGTAGACTTCTCCTTACCATAGGCATAGATACTAAGAAGACTTTTGTACTCTTAATGCACAGAACTGACTTTCGGAGCTGCGGGCGCGCGTAATTGGCAACCTTCTTTGCGGGTATCAAAGGAAAATAAAAAATTACGCTTTTCTATAATTAACTACCATATTATTAACCAGTAATTCAGGTGAAGTAAAAAAAATTAAAATATAAAAAAGATAAACGAATTCAACTGATATTTAATCAAGAATTCAGATTGAAATCAAATCGGTGTTGTCCGGTGGAAAACCTGTATGTGGTGTTGGGTGTGTATTTGAAAAGGGTCGAGTGCCATGCCGGGTTCAATGGGTTTAAGTCTAGCTATGTTAATGCATACTCTTGCCATTTTATGACATTGCGCTTTAGGATCATCAAGGTAATAAAAAATAAAAATCCTCTTCAACAATAACCGCTAACACAATGTAGCGTCAACTTCTTTACAAGAACCAGAAATAACAATGAACTTATCAACCGGCTTATTGCGATCACAGAACCCTTTAAACGTTTGTGTAAGCGAAATTAATATGCACATTCACTCGTTTAATTAATCGGAATAAGATTAGAAGTCGCTCACGGAAGTTTCCTGATGACTGTATACGAGACCTTGTTAGTCTCCTTCACGTTAAATAATGGTTCTATTGTGTCAGATCAATAAGAAAAACAGCGAAAAAAGGGGTTGTTTGCATTTAAGTGCTTGGATTTGAAATTGATTTTAGAGTTGTGACGTAGGGATCGGAGAAAAATATATAAGAATGAGTAATTGAGGTAATGTCATTTAGAGCGAGATGTAAGGTTGGAGAATAGGAGCGGTTACAACTCAGTAGCTGCTCGTCAAAAACCCTATGTAGAATACATTTGAGTAAGTTTCCACAAGTCTGAAATACGAACAATGTTTTTGGTAGAGAAACTTGGATAATACCGGTTAGGAATAAAAGGTAGTTTTGTTTTCAGTTATAAAGCTATGTGGTCGTCAAAAGATTTTCATTCTTTCGCCAGGTGTTTCCAACACCAAGGTAGATTTACGAGTCTAATATTATTTCGTTAGATTTATTTAGAATTTATTGGTATATGCATATATTCTGTATATATTCCCAGAACCGATTTCTGATATGGATGAAAGGTAGATGGTGTGTGATGTGGTAATATTCTTCAGTTATGATAATAACATATATATTATTATTACTCCCAGTTTTCGTTTTATCTGAACTTCACCGATTAACCCTAATGGTGAGAAAGACAATCAATTGTTGAGAGCTGAAGCTTTTTCTGGAATCCATAGTATTTCGTATACATTTTGAGTGATCGACGAAATTCATAAAAAATTCACCACCATAAGGACCCATGTATTTCATAACGTCTTAGCAGTTTCACAGATAATTCTGTTATTTTATTTCTATTGGAGTAATTGCGTTGAGAGTACCTAAGTATGTTCTAAGAATGCTGAATACTGCTTTTACTTTTTTAGGTTTCTTAGGGATTACTAATTTGCATAAATAAATACAAAATCATGAGTTAGATAATAGTAATGGTATCAACCTATAAACCGGCGAAATGTTGACCGCTATCAATTTCTATTTTCGCTGGTTTTCCTTTTAGTCATTTATACCTATTATAATAGGTGCGTAAACACATTAGCAACCCCTTTTGTTAATATAAATGGCGGCCTTTGTTTCCATTTCAAATCTAAATAATAACTGATTACCTCGTTCGTGCACTCATTAACGTAATGCATCGCTTGCATTTAGAATGACAGTTAGGGACAGGGCTTTTTGGAGTTTTAAGAAAATCTTCACGTTAGTTTCATGGTTCTTCAGCTACGGAAGTTTATGAACACACTCACATGAGGATTACAGTTTGAATAACAGAAAATATTCAATATTGTGGCTAGGAACACAGCTATAGATAGTTAGTTGCACAGCATACAGATTGATACGAGTAAAAAGCGCAGTGATTCGTTTCATATAAGCAGTGCCCAATATAACTAGCAGTTTGTTCTAGCTTAGTGACGATTGTCTCGTGTGTGTCGGCGCAAATGAAAAACGAAAATCAACACGCTTTAAGGGGACGAAGACGTTCTACAAGTTATATAAAAAATATTGTTGCAACGTAAAGTGAACCAAGGGTATAGCAATCGATAACCCATAAAGGTACATGCGACAACTCAAGAGTTAATAAAAAAAACAACGTAATCAATAGATAGAACTTTTTATGTCGTTATACGATCGCCCAGAGCATTGTATAAATTGTATGAAATTACGAAGAATACCATTGTAATGGAAATTTTCCATTGGACAAATGTGCATGAGCCTTATGTGTATCGTACTATATTTCAGTAAGATAAATATAACATAAAATAATATATTTCTCCTGCTGTACAGAGAAAATAGATATCTTAGAATAGAACGCCAGTTCGATTTACTTCTGTAGATACATAATTCAATACATTTACAATGAGCGGCCGACAAAGGCAATATCCTAGAATCAACACCAATCGCTATTACGATGCCTCATGCAAAAACAGGGGATATTACATCAAGACAGAGGTAAAAATACGAATTTATTAACCTCTCCTTATTGTTCAAGGCCTAATTTTTTCTACAGCGTGGAACTTATTTTCATTTTCTTTTATCAGATGTCAAGCCAAGGAGTTGCTCCATTTACTTCAAATCAGCCATTTCCCGTTCAAGGTATATTCTTTTAAAAAAAACTTTCCCTTTTCGGGAAAGTATTGTATATTCCTTGATAATATGTCCATTCTCCTTATAATTTATAATGATAAACTAACATATTAGAATATACTTTATTCATTTATTTAGAAGCTCCTTGTATGGTATTACCTATACCGTTTATTATCATTTAAACGTGCACCCACATTAGGTGGCATTGAATCTCAGATCAGTAAGATTCACAATCACAAATTTGTCATGTGTATACGACAGGGAGAATAGAATCTTATATGCTCATAATAGTCACGTGGCGCTATATACACACTATCACTATAACAACGTCAACATCATACAGGTTTCAACGGTGGCCAGTACGTCATGATCGTACCCGACAACGCGGTATTCGTGCGTCACAGCGGAATGGACAGACACCGCCAACAGCCGTATACATACGTACAAGAACTACGACCACAGAATCACTACAATAATTACGTTCCTGCCACACAATGGAGAGCACCAGTACAATTGACAGATACGAGATTGAATCCCAATTCGAAAGAGTTCGTACACAGAAAGACAGTAAGTAATTAAATGAATCAGAGATAAACTAAAAAAAAGAATAATAAATTCATATTGCTAACACCTGGAGCATGTTGGACAAAATTTGAAATTAATCAATAGAAAAACTTTTAAAATTTCAACCGTAAACAGTTGGCGATCCATCCATCCATAATGCTCAAGTTTCCGCCGAGTACAGTTAATAAATTACAAATCTTTGGTTGCATATTTGAATATTGACCGTGTTACGTAATAATTTTATATGTGGAAGAAACGTTTGTTGTAAATTTTTTTACTGGACAATATACATTTTAAAAATAAGAATACATTCTGGATAAGAAACAAAGCACACACAACACTGCTCTAGCTTATTCAAAATGATTCAATTTTCTGTCACAGGAATTTGGAAACAAGTCCGCGTCCAGGTTTTCATCGCCGGGGATTGACAGCGAAAGAAATATCAGCTCTTGCTCAGAGAGCATGGAAGGTGTATCGACCGGACTCAGCAACAAATTGCGAAATTTAGGATTAAGATACGAAAGCGGCGACAGTGGAATCGCAGAATCGTCATCATCCTCCACCATGTGGAGTAGTGACGATGATGTTGACGGTTCAATCTCCGAAGAAGACAAAAGGGCGTCGCAACAACATGTAAGATTTTAAACATAACATAAAATAAATTTAATGGAAAAATAAGCCAGTGATTTCGAAAAATAGCTTGCAGGGTTTAGTAAATCTTAATCGAACAATCTCAATAAGAATAAAGCGGATTAACTGAATTTCGTTACAAGTATCTGCATTAAAACGCGCTTATCCATATTCATGGATAGATATTTGTAGTAATAAAGGACATTATTTTCGATGCCTCGTAAAACATAGTAACGAAATAGTCCACTACCCCAGTATGAAGTCATGAACGTAGGCTTATTCTATCATATGAAACAGCACATCACATATCCAATATTCAAAACAGGAAAAGATATGGGGCATTGCAGACGACAAAAATTACTGGTACAGTGAAAAGGGACTGCAGCCTAATGATTCGATTTGCTACGCAATCGTGAGACAATTGGAATTTTACATGTCCAACGAATACCTGAGCAAAGACAAATACTTGTTACGTCAAATTCGCTGCAAAAAAGACGGCTACGTGAGCATCAAACTGATGACGTCATTTAAAAAGATGAAAAAGCTAGCGCAGACTTGGCAAGTGCTCCGCAGCGCCATATGCCGGATGTCTAAAACTCTGGTTGTGAGTGCGGAAGGACTTAGGATCAAACGGAGAGAAGAATTGCCCGAGGAGTTAAGGAAACCTCGTAAACTAACGTCAATACTGGTAAGTCTTCGTACGTCGATATTAGTGAAGTATTCAATTGATATAAGGAAACAAGGCATAAAACATGACGTATTTTTCAGGCAATTCGCCTTCCAGAGAAGTATAACGCTGTGGACAAACTAACGTCACTCTTCCGAATTTTCGGCGAAATCGGACTGGTGAGGTTATTGCGCCCGGAAAAGTTAGTCCCTGTGGATCTCAGGAATTATGCAACGCAAGTGCCTGACATCGGTAAGTGGTATTATAAAAGTAATTACCTTTGAGGCGTTTTACGATATATTGACCATAAGTAGTAGCCTAGTGCGTAGAACATGTCCAATAATTTACCTACACGCACGCAATGATTCAAAAATTTCTAGCCTGGTTTTCTATGTCGAGAAATACGTAATATTTATAGATAGAAACAAAAAGGGGAATTTGATGATACGAGTATGTTTTTCGCTATCAAGATTGCAAATATGAATTCAATGGACAGGAAATATTATTATTATATGACAAAATACTGATCCTGGTGTATATTCTATAATACAGGAATGTCTCTCTGTGCCGTTATCGAATTCGAATCAGCAACCGATGCCCTAGAAGCGGTTCGCGTACTCAAAAACCGACATAGGGATATCACGCAAATGCGAAATAGCGAGGAGGAAGCAAATGATGACCAGGAAGGTTTGCCGAAAAAAGAAACTGAATTGAGCGAAGACGAACTAGAAAAGCTGAAGAGTATACAAGAAGGTAAATATATATATATATATATATTTATAATTGTTTTGCTGTCAAAAATAAGATTTTTCCTAAAAACTGTCGAGTAATGGTCCGAAATGGTTGGGTCACTAAGAAACGGAGATATAACTGGGGATAATACCGATTACCTTCAAATGCTGGTTTTACGTTTTTACGTTTTTAAGTTTAATCCCATAGAGATAGTGATACGGGATTTGGATATAGAATATAAATTTTTCGTCGCTGTAAGAATACTAATGGTAAGAATTACGGACCAGCAAGAAAATGTCACTTTAAGAATCAGGCATACGGAATTGTTGCAGTAAGAATTTGTCCGTAAGAAAATTATCTAGTTCACGTAGATATAGATAGCGTGAACACAAGCTTGAAAATTTTGGTCATTGTAATTGAATTTAGACATTATCTTTGACATCCTATTAAATAAACTAATAATTCGATTTCTTTATATTACAGAGCAACCAGATCTAGGCGAAATGAGAGTAGCGTTATTGGGCCCTCGTGTGCGGAGAACTCTGTACAGGCAGGACCGCAACAAGTCTACTGAAACTGCTAGTACTTCATCAAGATTTACGTCAGAAGAAAGCGACAGCACTGGAATGATCGATGTTGGACACGACACCGTTATCAGTAAGGGAGTAATTACAATTGGAAAGGCGCAACACGTGACAGAGGAGGGGAACAGGGCGTGGAGGGGAACCAGTGCGTACCAACATCTACAGGGAATTCTAAAATCGCCAAGAGCGGTGCGATTCGATAGCGTGATTAGACAACCGAGAGGTGCTCAAGAATCTGATGGATTTCAGCTAGCGAGGAGCTTTGGAAAGAGAAATGAATCTGTTTAATGTTATAAAGTTATAACTGAACCCCATGAACACGGCTGTTACCGGTCGTTACTACAATAAGAAATTCCACCAGAACAGTACAAGAAACAAGTGCCTTACTACTTCACCACAAATGATTTCACTATATTCTGTGACTGTCATTCAATACGGAAAACTAATCGCATGAGATTGAACTTATCCTCAAAATAATTGTTTCATTCCTCACAAATAGCACGTAGAAAAATTTATAGAGAACAAATAGTACTCGAGGCTTTCCACCATATTTTTAAATTTTGTATACACGTTTTTTGCTACTTTTAAACATATACAGCTCTACCTACCCTGATCTTACCTATAGATAACTGTAATACTATTGCACTCTATTGCCAATTTTTATTATTTTTACACTTTTATACTCAGCTATTTTTTACCTTCTATATTGCACATATTTATTAAATTACGATTACTAAACATGCCATAAATAAATTAATTATTTATATAACAGACACAGACACACAGACACGGCCTAGTCCGGGTTAGCCTTCGACGGAAAAGCTCCTTTAGGTATAAATCACGATTCTTATTTTGGACGCTATAGGGCGTTAGAGCGTTAGGAAATCAGTAGAATATGACTCTCTCTCTGTTATCCTGGAATACACATGAACCTCTGGTTCAAATATAGTAAGGATACGTTGAAAAAAAGCGCATTGTTTATCTAGATAAACTATGAGTAAAAAAGCTAATTAGTTTCGGTAATTACGATAACACGAACTATCAAAAGCACAACCAAGTACGGACTTCGACGAAGTATAACAGCAAACAAATCCCTTGCTGGAAAAATAGTTGGGAGATATAATACGGACAGTGCTATGTATTAATGGATGACTTAATTCGCATAGTAAAACTAGACAACATTAATAAGAACGGATTCGTATCACATTGCTACGGGGACGGGTCAACCACATGATCAATTAGGACAGGAATGTATCCTCCGATTTTGTGTTCACAGTAAGATATATATTGGAGATGTAAACTTTATTAAGGAAGCACCCCAGTCAGAATAAATGCCTCCAAATGATTACATTTCTTTTACAATTTTAACACAACTTGCTGTGCATCTAATAGATAGTCATTCGACTTATATCAGAATGCAAACAATTTACAATTTAATAATTTCTTCACACCATTTCGGATGAAACAAAGTTAGATTCTTGATCTCAGTGACATAAGGGATTAATCCTGGTTTGCATAGTAGACGGAGTTCGTTTAAACGGATTCGATGGATAAACCAGGGTGACCATACGCGAGAGAGGGCCTTTCGAGTGCTTGCCAGGCACCAAATATCCAGGATACGCGCTGTATAAGAAACACACGACTACATACATATCTAGGAGTAAGGTTATTGTGATCAAGTTTTTGTATGCTACATTGGGCGTATTTATTTTATTAAATATATTGTTCAGGCCATAACGGTTTGGAAAATTAAAGGAAAAGGACGGTTACCTAATAGTCAGATAGTTAATGAACAAATATTTTCCATTATTCATAAACTTATGAGTAAAATACAACTGAATAAACAAGTTAATTTTATCTGCTGCAAACTGGACAAATTATAGCTAATACATATCTCTGACTACCAACTAGTAGTAGTTATATATAAAAGTATGGGAACGGGTCAATAAATTTAGGGTAAATGAAATAATTATCTCAACTCCCGCTAATCACAAACACCTGAACTACATTCTTACCAATATGCATTAGCTGACGACGAATTGAACATATCCTGCCTCGTAGGAATAGTTTTCATCTCTACCGGTTCTCTAGGTACAAAACCACCGTAGCCCGGTAGTTTACGAATGCGACATCTAATCAAACAAAAAGCGATCACAGATTGAACGTCTCATCTCAATAGCTATATGATAGAATCTGATGGTAGCCAAGGAAATTAAAAACAGAAAACATAACTGTGAAATACGTATAGTCTTGCGCTTACTGCCTGTTAGGTAAGTAGCTGAGCTTCTGAAAGTTTCTGCTAAAATACTAGTGTAAAATGCCACTATGATGTAAAATACAGAAATGTCTTCGCCATTAGAATTCATTCTAAACCATGCTGAAGCTTTCCAACCTTTGACTAAAGACGTGTAAATGTTGCGGGGTATAGTATTTTGAATATTCTACGTTCATCTCTTATTGCTTTTAATTATTGCTACAGTTAACTGCTTTCAAATAACAAAAAAGCTTTTCAGCATTAGTAGTTCAACAGTACAGTACTCCAGTTTTCAAAAATATTTCTGTATTGCGGTATTATGATTTATCAGTTTGCCTTTATCTCCTCCGTACTGACAATCTAGTATAATAGCAAGCTAAACAAGTATACAGTACTTTAATAATAAACTAATATTGTGAGTTTGCAACTGATTTCTATATAATACTATTTCAGTATATCAATTGTCCCCAATCTTTTACGAACAGACGACATAACACAATTGCGAGCTAAACAAGTAAATGTCTGTCACGATACTCTTAACTACCTATATCAGCAGTAATCGACTAGCAAAGCCTGAGCTAAAACAGAACAATGACGAGGTGAATAAATTTCACTTACTGGTCCACGATCGCATATGGCTCGTCCAAGGTGATTTTTTTGCTGTCGGGTAACTCTCGCCGACATACGTTGTCCAGCTTTTGATCCCGGCGTTGTGCGGTAATGCTGTACGGAGTCGACTAAAATTAAGAATTTAGTTTAGGAATTTGACAAAAACACTAAATCTTTAAAAATTTATAGACGATTCTTAAACGAGAAGCTGTGCAGATATATATTAAATAAAATACACAACTTTTCAGGGTGACCACGAATTAGGGTGGTGGTCATTCGCTCAGCAGGGTCTTTTTCCATTCTTAGAAACATTCTTGTTGACTACATGAAATGCGGATATGTTGCTCTTACGGATTGTTGACTAAAAACTAGAACGGCTCAACATTTGTGAGCTTGGTTAACTTAATGAAGACAACTGGTTTTGTTCTTGTTTTTTTTAAACTAGAGATTCTCCACAGAAAGGCCAGAATAGATAAATCAAATGCATTTTGATGCAAGAATTTTGTTATTACCCTACTGTTTCTTTTGCTGAAATCGTAATCAAGATTCTTGCATCACGGATCATATTATTGTGGCTGTTGCGCTGAGGGTCGTTATTAAACAGTTGATTAAAGCCTTAGCATGATAGGAATGGACTCGCATGTACCACGTCAAGTATCTCAGGAGTGATCGCGGTACATACATACAATTTTCTTTTTCTTTTTAAGATGGAAAGCATGTTATTACAAATAAATGTAGACAAATCACTACCTTTTATTTATAACTCACTTGCTCCAGTGGCGCCCTCATTTGAACCCGATTCCAATCCGAGTGAACTGTTTGCCAAATTCCGACTGACGACTCATAACGCTTAGGTCTATGACGTACCACATCGGCATTTTTCTCCTGTGTTGAACGTGGTATCTTCCTCCGATATAATAAAACAATAACGTATGCAATATTATTTCTTTTTATATAAACTAATGTCAATATGCCAAATACCTTCCAATCAGGAACTGGTAAGCATCCTTCCTCCTGTTGCCTCCTCGTGCTTGGGATCCAGCGCAAGCGGATAATCATCTCATCGAGATCTTCCTTTGAATCTAACATGTCTTTGGCTTCTGTTGCAGTGGACATTGCTGTATGAATAGTATAAAAAAATTTACAAACAATACAGTGGAACCTCAATTCACGTCATTTGTTTGGCAACCACTGGCCTAAAAGAGCCTACTATAGACACGATATTAAATGTAATGCATCCTATCAAAGACTATAGTGCTTACAGCACTCATTTACCACTATCATTCTTAACTGACAAAGTCTGAATCTGCAATTTAAGTATTGTGGATGTGAAATCTAGACTGAGAAAGATTTACGAAGGAAAAATTACCAACCTTGGCCTTGTTTCGCCCTTCGTTTGAACTTTCTCTCATGAGGAGGCTTAGATGAGACGATTTCTTTGTGTGCACTTAATAACAAAAATACAATCTTTCTGTGACACACGAAGGGAATTTATGGGAGTAAATCACTTTGATACTCTTTCTAGTTATTCCTTAGGACCAGAAATATCACCAATAACTCGACGCTAGTANTACCTATATCAGCAGTAATCGACTAGCAAAGCCTGAGCTAAAACAGAACAATGACGAGGTGAATAAATTTCACTTACTGGTCCACGATCGCATATGGCTCGTCCAAGGTGATTTTTTTGCTGTCGGGTAACTCTCGCCGACATACGTTGTCCAGCTTTTGATCCCGGCGTTGTGCGGTAATGCTGTACGGAGTCGACTAAAATTAAGAATTTAGTTTAGGAATTTGACAAAAACACTAAATCTTTAAAAATTTATAGACGATTCTTAAACGAGAAGCTGTGCAGATATATATTAAATAAAATACACAACTTTTCAGGGTGACCACGAATTAGGGTGGTGGTCATTCGCTCAGCAGGGTCTTTTTCCATTCTTAGAAACATTCTTGTTGACTACATGAAATGCGGATATGTTGCTCTTACGGATTGTTGACTAAAAACTAGAACGGCTCAACATTTGTGAGCTTGGTTAACTTAATGAAGACAACTGGTTTTGTTCTTGTTTTTTTTAAACTAGAGATTCTCCACAGAAAGGCCAGAATAGATAAATCAAATGCATTTTGATGCAAGAATTTTGTTATTACCCTACTGTTTCTTTTGCTGAAACTCAATAATGCGCTTTTGGAATTAATGTTGCAATTTAGTTTCATGAGGTTTTTCATTAGTGGTAATCAAGATTCTTGCATCACGGATCCTATTATTGTGGCTGTTGCGCTGAGGGTCGTTATTAAACAGTTGATTAAAGCCTTAGCATGATAGGAATGGACTCGCATGTACTACGTCAAGTATCTCAGGAGTGATCGCGGTACATACATACAATTTTCTTTTTCTTTTTAAGATGGAAAGCATGTTATTACAAATAAATGTAGACAAATCACTACCTTTTATTTATAACTCACTTGCTCCAGTGGCGCCCTCATTTGAACCCGATTCCAATCCGAGTGAACTGTTTGCCAAATTCCGACTGACGACTCATAACGCTTAGGTCTATGACGTACCACATCGGCATTTTTCTCCTGTGTTGAACGTGGTATCTTCCTCCGATATAATAAAACAATAACGTATGCAATATTATTTCTTTTTATATAAACTAATGTCAATATGCCAAATACCTTCCAATCAGGAACTGGTAAGCATCCTTCCTCCTGTTGCCTCCTCGTGCTTGGGATCCAGCGCAAGCGGATAATCATCTCATCGAGATCTTCCTTTGAATCTAACATGTCTTTGGCTTCTGTTGCAGTGGACATTGCTGTATGAATAGTATAAAAAAATTTACAAACAATACAGTGGAACCTCAATTCACGTCATTTGTTTGGCAACCACTGGCCTAAAAGAGCCTACTATAGACACGATATTAAATGTAATGCATCCTATCAAAGACTATAGTGCTTACAGCACTCATTTACCACTATCATTCTTAACTGACAAAGTCTGAATCTGCAATTTAAGTATTGTGGATGTGAAATCTAGACTGAGAAAGATTTACGAAGGAAAAATTACCAACCTTGGCCTTGTTTCGCCCTTCGTTTGAACTTTCTCTCATGAGGAGGCTTAGATGAGACGATTTCTTTGTGTGCACTTAATAACAAAAATACATTCTTTCTGTGACACACGAAGGGAATTTATGGGAGTAAATCACTTTGATACTCTTTCTAGTTATTCCTTAGGACCAGAAATATCACCAATAACTCGACGCTAGTACTTCCTTCTCAGTTCCCGAGGAAAAAACAAACATACAGAACTATCTCCTAGGTACAGTATGGAGCAAATCTCTTTGACGCGACATAAAACCTTCTTCCGAGGCGATTGCCATGTTATTTAAATCAAGCAACGACGTGTTTGAAATTTACATTATTACTTAATTACTTAATTGCTTCTGAATCGAGGGGTAATCAATCTTATCTGAAGCTAAACCCTGTTCGCGTCGACGTTCTATGGTTTTCTGGCTTACTGTTAGTTAAGTTGGGATATCTGTGTGTAGAATCAGATACAGTACAGTAGATAGCGCGATTTGACAGTACAAATTATAATAAATTATATTAATGTATTTACATACATCAATAAATGTAAATAATGACAAAAGGAATTCGACAGCATATTGCGCTCATTTTATTTCACATTGACCGAGGCTCAGTTACGAGAGGACCCGAAAGAACATGAAGAGCAACGTAGAGACTACCAAAATGATTTCATTCTAACTTGTCACAGGTAAGCAATTAGTCTACTCACGGCTCTAGGGGTGCATCAGTGTAGCAGCCTAAACCAAGGCAAATGGGATCGTCATGCGCTAATCCAATCGGTCTCGCATATTTCTTTCTGTCGATATAGCCTGCATGGGTTCGGCTTTTAACCAACTGCTTATTTCTGTTTTGGATGGCAGACAATTGTAGCTGTTCTGGCTTAAGTGCATGTTGATAAATTATAATTTAGGCCTACATGTTACTGCGAAAGGATTGCACAAGGCTACAAAACATTAGTTACCTGATGTCTCACCACAATGGGGATTTGTCGCTTAACCGGCGCCTTTGCGTAGAAGGAAGAATACGTGGATTTGAAAGAATCTTCTCCAGAATATTTAATCACCATCTTCTACAGCCGTACTGACAACGAGAAACGAACTGAAAAATGCAAATGTCACTAAAATGGAAAAATATTCACTTTCTATTCTACACTTTCGTTTTATTTTGTCATAAATTGACTATTATTACCGAATAAAATAGATTTCTCATTCACCATCGCATCGAAGGATAGTAGGTTTTGGGTATTGTCCTCCTCAAAAGGCATCTCCTCTTACGGAGGCTGCAAACGCTATCGAACCACCTCCACCTTCATCAGCAAAATTAGAACACCTAAATACACCCTCGGTATTCTAATATCAATAGTATGCGACTGCAAGGTATTGAACGAAGAGTCTAGGCCATGAGACAGCTCAACTCCACCGCTGACTACTTGAAATAGTCGAATCACATGCTGTCTCTTTCTAGAAACACAATCGCAGCTTCTTAATACACACACTTGCTGTAAATGCAAATGACTAAATAATGATTAAGGAAAATGCGGATCCGGAGTTTATTAGTAATAAACTGGCATACTAGTTCAACATCGATAATCATCTAGCAAGCTTCCAGGACCGTGCTAGATTATCAGTATTTCAGTATAGAAACCATACACCACCACTGATACTTCCATTTAACATCCCAATCTGCCCACAATAGCTAAGAATGTTTTTCAAATGCATCAAAAAAATTTATCAACTAAAAACCTCGTAGAAGGTATCGAGGATCTTTCAAGATGCATTACACAGTCACTGACGGAATGATGATGGGCCAAGAGGTTCCTGGCATCGTATTTCACAGCTGTGAGCTGGGTATAAGTTTCTTGCTGAAGGGCATGGAAATGGCTCCAGCGAGGTTCAAACACGCAACCTCTTTTATAGCAGCGCCAACATGATTTTTAGCACAGAGAACTCAGTTTGAAAAGACACACATTTAATTTTTTGGTCAATAGCCGCTTCAGTTGCTACCTAGTTATTAGAGATAGATTGAAGTTGCGCAAGGGCCCCATCTCAATTTTCTGGTGACTAGACGCTTTAGTTTGTAGGTGTCTTTATTTCAACTAACAGAACTTCCAAAATCAAATACTTCATATCAACTTATAAGAAACTACTTGAAGTGCAACAAAAGAACTCAAATGAACTTATTCTATTAACACTGTTAAACGAAGCAAAGAAATGCAAAACGGGTAAAGAATTTTTCTCCGTAAATTAACAACACAATCTGTGAATTCTCTTATTGAAATCCTAGAATACTTGTACTGGTTAGGTTGGGGGGCTAATGACTGCTGAGTTACCCTTGCCCTAAGCAACTGCTAGTCATTTACTTTCAGCCTAACTCAGAAAGAGCTACAAAACACTATGAATTTTGTATGTCTCCCACTTGAAGGTAAAGCAGAAACAAAGTAGAAATATCAGAAACATGAGAAGGAATCTCGAAGGATATTTTCTCGCAAGTACTGCGGTAGAACTGTCAAAATAAAATATATTTGGATAAATTATTTAGCTTGCAAAAGATAAAAAAGGTAATATGTGGGTAGTGATGTAATGCCAGGTACCAGGAGAAATTATAAGATGCTGTATGAATCAGATTGTTCTGTAGTTCAGTGATTCCTAAACTATGATATGACCTGTAGGTCATGCGGATCTGTTTTCATTTTAGCTCGCTGATAAAGGGCCAATAAATCTTATATCTTCGAAAGTATTAAGGATTGATGACATTTGGACTATCTGTAACATTCAAAAGTCCTTACCTGTTATCCAGGAGATTAAGCTTCTTATTGTACTCATATATCTGGAAAAAATATGCATCGTGAAAACCACAAGAAAATGCCCCAAGAGCTAAATCTTGAATACTACTGGTAAACCAGTGTGGTCTACTAACTTGAGAACTTTTCTCAATAGTCTCGTTTTATTAATCCAGTATTGTCGAATGAAAATCATTGAAAGGAATAAAGCTGACCTGTTTCAAAAAGAATGGATTGGACAAACTGAGAAGCTCATTGACACGCCTGCTGTGCAGCATCCTGTTCTCATCCTCGTTCTTGTAAAAAAAATTTGGTTATGTCTAGTAAAAAATGAGGTAAAACAGAGAGAACAACGTCTGGCAAACCTCTCCAACATGGTTGATATTTTGCAGCACTTTCAGCATTTCCACAGCAGTAAAACATTGGCAGTTCAGGCTTAGGTGGAACAATTGTTGAAGTTTTCCTTGTGCGGTTTGGAATTTTTTTTCAACACGGTTTAGTTTGTCCGATATGACCTAAAATCATTAGCCTATGTTTAAGAAATCATCTTGGAACCACACTTGGACTTCAGCATAGCTGTATTGCCTATGCAAGAAGTTTTATTGATGTCGGATCAAGGATAAAATAAATTCTTTAATTACACAAACACATAGAGATAATATATAATTTCCTGAGGAGCTCTCCCACTGCCTATTGGTCTAAAATTCGATGGTCGCCTGTAGATGACAGGTTTCACCATACCAGAATTACTAACAAACTATAAATAAAGGACTGTACTCGGTCATAGCAATGAATTCATCTGCTTGCGAAAATGAGCTAGCAACAACGAAAATTATAATACTGTACTTCGATGGCCGACTGCAGCTTCTCCTCTTGCTGCGCAGAGCCGATACTATAGAAAATTTTTTCCATTTTCTCGACTAGAATTTGAAGCGATTTTAGATGTCCACACACGAAAGAATTGAGCTTCTCGTCGAGGCAACTCCCTGAACCGTCGTCGGTCGAGCCGAGAATATGATTGATATAGTCCTTCACCAAATCCACTTTCTGCAATGGTTTGAAAAATAAAAAATACAGTAATATCCCTTAACTGGCATCGACAACATATGAATCTCGATATAATAATGAGCTTATTTGTTTGTTTGAACGTCAACAATTATTGTCTTATTATTTGTCTTGTTTTGCTTCGAACGATTCGAACGGACTTAAAATATTGCTATCATTTTTAATATAATAAGAATACTAATGATAATACTGATGCATATATTGTGTTTTAATAAGTTTTGTAAGGTGCTATGGTAATTTTAAAAGTGATGATCAGATATCCGGAAAATTCAGTTATCCGACACCCTTCCAGTCCCAGCAGTGCCCCGAATGGGATTGATTTTGCTGTAGTTGAATAAAAACGCAGAAAATAATGGACTTACGCAATCAATTGCTTCTTTGACAATGTCTCTGCAACGCTCAAGCACCTGCCAACGGCTGTGAAAAGTTCTTTTGTCCGCCCTCATCACGAGTAACAGCATATCACATGTTTCTGACTCATGCTGTAATGATACATGTTAAAAGGACCGTCCAGAGCGGCTGTGGGTACCGGGGCAAATAACTGCCTCAGTCCCTGTGCAATGTTTTTTGAGTGAAATATTCTATGTTCCTAAAAAACCATCAACTTTGAAGGAAATATTATGTAATTTTTAGATCCTATTTTTTAGATATTTTTTGTCGTTGCCAAGAAGCCTCTCGGTAGGCTCGCATGTTGGCAACGATTCATAGGTAGTATTGCGGATTACTGGTGCTTACTATTTCATGTTTTTTTTTCCTGGTATTTCTAATGTATAATTAATTTTATATCTTTACCAGGATATGCGTCATCATTCACGAATTATGCAGTCTGCACCCAGAGGAAATAGTAGTTTATTAGAATTTCCTAACTCTCTAGCATATTTTTAAACCAAATTTTGCAATACATATTCAAAAAAAGGAGCTCTCCTCGACATTGGATAGGTAAACCAGATGAAAACTTTTATCAGCTTATATCAGTTCGTTAACTTGGAACTTGTGTTGCTCATTTTTAAAGGGACAATTATTTTGTAAATATTATAGATTTAGGGTAAAATAAGTAAACATTCATGAATTCCAATTACAGACACTCAGAGCAGGTAATTGAAGTCCAACATTTGAGCATACCCAGAGGTTTGGGATAAATCTACATAGATGTTGGATACCAATAAGCTTGGAAAAGTAGATGTATTTCAACACCACAGACCTCTTTCAGGATTGCTGCATTTTCTGTAACTTGCCCATGCAAGAAATTGCTCTCGTCTTGTCTGATGAGTTCTGATTTTTTAGGCGCCTTCTTGGTGTAGTAATCCAAGGACAGAGCATCTTTGAAAAGGCATAAAATTATTCACAACATCAATACTGACTTACATACACAGCAGTCAAATTCACTTATATAAGAAGGGCTTACCGATCAAAGGCGATGGCTGAAACGGAAAAAACAATTACAAAAATGAAGTATATCATTAATAGTCTATAACTTAATACAGTGGAAAAATTGGAATTTGTTCTAAAAGATAAATACACTACCATTGACTTTCCATTGATTGACAAGAATTCTTGACTGAGAATATGAGGTCATTCTGCTGGTGTTGTATATGGCAGTGGTCCCCAACCTTTTTTTAAAAAAGTCGAATTCTGTGACTACTCGCGACCCCAATGTGAGAAACGCGCGCATCTTGATTGCGTCTTCCCATCCTAACACGGGCGCAAAAAAGACATACGAGCACCACCTACCTACCCGGTACGACGACGGCTTCAAAATCCACCCCGCCTAAACTAAGAACTCCCTTCGGTCTAATAATTCTAATTTTTAACAATAGCAGCAAGTTATACCCAGTTATACCTCTCTTACTTTGGCCTAACAGGCGACCCCATTAAATTGCTACAGCGACCCCACTTGGGGTCGCGACCCACAGGTTGGGGACCACTGGTATATGGCATAACTATGCAATGAACAAAATTCACCTCATTCTGCTCACTGATTCCACAGCCGCTCAGAAAATCCAGATCTGCAGGAATATTGAAAGGAACACATGTAGTTTCTACATCACTCTGTAACACATTTGGCTTGCAAGTATCCTTCCACCTGCACAATTGAACAAAAAAACATTACCTTACAGGATGTTTGTGGTCTAGAAAGCTAGGAAGTAATCACTATCTCAATAGTTCCATATTACAAATATTTTCCCAATTTCAATATTGTATTCGTTCAGCTAACTGCAACCCCTTCCGCAGTTTTCATAACAGTTTTTCCACTGAGAATGAACCGTTTATATATTCCTGGTAGAGTATTATAGTCTGTGTCACCATTCAAATATACCTTGAAAAACATAAGGATACAGCCTACAAAATCGAATCAAGTCCTGTGAGTTTAGTTGCAAGGTTGCACCAGCAATTGATAGTGTCATGAAACAAGCCAGAATACAGGTCGTGTAAGTTTTCACAAGTTAAAATGCAAACATTTAACCAATGAGATATGAGGCTTTTTTTTTGCAACACTTTTCCACGATTTTTTTTTTTAATCCAGGGGTAGGTCAAGGCAACTAAATTCGCTCGCCGCAAGTCGTGTTGCCTGTATGTCTCGAATTGGATTGACTTGGTAACAGAAGTCTTACCAGGTATCAAGCTTGTTAGAACACAAGTTGACATTCATATTGACTAGTTCAGCTATTTTCTTCTGCTGTTTCCCCAAATGCTCCTGGAGATCCTGCATTCGTGATCTGTTCATGCCAAGCTGACAGGCATCACAAAAAGATAAGTAATATTGAAAATATATTTACTTTCAAATTTATATTTCAAAGGATCTTGTCAGCATAACACAAATAAATACATTTTTACCTGTGTCGTTAGGTATCTCGATTTCGATTTCTCTCTGTCCAGTGAAATTTCCAACTCGTTGTTTTTCTTCTCGTGCTCATTTAGTTTTTCTAACAAAAAGAGAAAAGATAACATTCAGAATAAGTCTAAATAATGACTACCCTCTATATTTATATGTATATTCGAAAATACCTATCATTTGATCAATGTTGTCTTGTATGAAATGAGATTCCTTTTCAAACATCTTGTTTTCCTCATCAATAACACCGGCATTCATTGGCTAAAAATGCAATCAGCAATTATTTTATAACTAATCTAGAGGAAATTGACACGAGGCTATGAATATACCCTAGAGGGTTTTTCACATAGCGCTTCGGTTTGCACATATACATCAAGATTCGAAATCTGAGCTTGGGTAGAAGTTTCCTCGGTGATTTTAGCCTCCGTTTGATTTCCGCCATCGGTTTTCTGACATTCGTCTGCTTCTCTCGTTTGGGTGAACTTATCTTCTTTGGATGAAGTTGTGCTGTCAGGTTTTTCATAATCTGCCAGAAATACTTCAGGCATGTGAATCAGTGTGATGAAATAAATTGAAAACAAAATGACGAACAAAAGCTTTTGGCCGTAACAGGAGCACATCGAAGTGTCAGATAAGGTCAATATATTTATTGGGCAGGTCGCTACAATGTGAATTCAGTAGAAAGTTGGTTAATTCTTTAGAGAGTTAAAGAGTTAGGATTTTTCTTATGAATAAAAAAAGACAATAATCAGTGAAATTATATACACTGTATTTCACTTATTACAGTAATTTCACATTACAATAATTTTAACACTTATGAAACGGGATGCTACTTACATACAGTAACGAATCAATGCTTTGCAACTACTAGCTAATCAAATCCTACCTCTATCACCTTCATCCTGGATTGAAATGATTCTCGGAGACGAGGGACTATGCAGCAAAGATGTAGCGATGCACTTCCGAAGATTCTACATAAAGAAAGTCTTGTATGCTTCAGATATGGAAGATAGACGTCTACTTTTAAAAGACAAAAGCTTAATACCTCAGTCATCGGTGAATGCTGTGAATTTTTGAGGTAATCCGTCCCACACAATGGAGAGGGCTGTTCGCTCAGTCCAATGCCCTATATAAAAAATACTATAATCAAGAGTCTAGAGTTTCCTTGAAAATCGGTTCAAAATAGATCTACCAACTTACATTTTCTGCTTGCTTCAGCTCTTGCTGAATGCTTGACTTTGCCGGCGTAGTCGGTGCTGATGAGTTCACGGCTTTCTGACAACTGCGTAAAGGAGCTCGATACCATAAAATTATAGTCGTACGACCAGTTAGTCTCGAATATTGCACAACCATATATACTAGGGATGTTACTTCATAAAATTTGATTGTACACCCGCTGAATGTGCCGCTGTACAGCTAGTTTACTAGCAAGTGCTGTGGTGTGGTAAAGTGCCAACAGGAGTGAAGTTAAAAAAATATTGTCCTTTTATAGCATTGCATGTTAACATTCCACATAGATAAGCTGTACTTCTAAGTTGTGGAAAGGAAGTACACATTATATCGATTTCTCTAGATACAATGCAATATATATTTAAGACATCATCTCAATCAAATATACAGTAACAATAAGAGGTAAATACTATGGAGTTATAACCAGGTTGGTTGAGAGGAAGAAAAGGCTGTGGAAGAGATAATAGCAATGAATTCTCAGCAAACATACATTACATTTATTTGAGTGTTAAACCATTGACAGCATACATTCAGAGGAATTTAGATATTTACAGTATTCGAAGCCATCCCTAAATATTCCCCATTGGAGTGGGATTAAAGAACAGGCATTTTCACTATCAAAAGTTCAGTCCATGCACACTAAACTTCGAGATTACATGAAAGCATAATGATTACCATGTTTAGTGTTTGTCACATGGGGAAGGGATTTGTATACTTACATTGAATACTCCAGCTGAACCTCACGAACTTGATTTAAAAGAGCATCTTTTTCTTCTCTCAGTTCCTTTATGAAGGAAAATGGAAATAATAAAGAGGAAAGTTGAATTTTGTGCTGTTCATTTGATATTACCTCGATTGTGTTCTCGTAGTCTTCAATTCGGTCATGCAGATCACTGCATTCCTTGATTTTCTGATATACAGAAAATATGTTAAAATGATCCGCTCAGATTCGGGCCAGGTGTGGCAAGCCCACGCCAACGCATAAAAAGTGACACATCCATGACTATAATAAAAGGCGAGCCTACTGATGCGAAACATATGATTTTTGAATAAAAATCTTTAATAGGAATTAAAGTAGAAGTAGGCTGAACTCCACTGCTCTCAGTAATTTAATTTGTAAGAAAAACCTCACTCAGTGACACATCCCTTAAGAAAAGAATTTTGAGATATTTTTTCCAATTTCTTGGATAGACCCACACTATATACAGATGTGTTCGTTGCATCATAAAATATCTGGATGTTATGAGGTCTCTGACATATAATAGTTTTCTTTTCATTTACTCTGATTGGCTCACCATATGGTAATAACAGAATGATACCTGTTTGGTATTACACTCCAAATAACCAAGTAGAGGTGAAAATCTAGTGATAAATACCTCTTCAAGTAGCAATTTTTTGCTATCCATCTCCACTTGATATCTATCACATGCTTCCTAAAAACAAAATGTCAACATTGAATCGTATCAGTTGCTCATGAACTTCATTTACTAGAATGTCGAACAACCTAGTCATTTAACGAGTGCACCATGGCTGCGGTTAACTAGGTTTAGAAATTACGAGTATTCCTTAATCTTATCAAGTTTGTAAGCATCAAATGAACCAGAAACAGTAGTTCACGATCATGAACTTCAGCCCAAAGTAGTGTTTTGATACTGTATATACTTCTCAGTATTGTAGTTTCAGGAACGGAACTCATTCGTATATCGAGAAGTACAATACCGAATGAAGGTTTAACTGTACTATATATTTCAGACAATTCTCTATCTTAGGGGGTATCCAAATTACATACCACAGGCCACATCCGGCCCACTTGAAATATATATACATAATTTCTTAATCGTTCGCCTTTATACTAAAAAGCATACCCCACTTCATCTGCCTAACCCCGAACTGCTGGTACAATACTATGAAAGCTGTTGGCGCGAACAGGGCAGTTTCCCAACCTTGTGTTTGAAGCTACTTTACCACTGCTCTATAATTTTTCAGCTTTTTGGTGAATTGTTTATGTTAAGAAGTCTTTAGTTTTACTAATTAAATTATACGGTAAACTATTCGTTGACTTACACTCTCAATGAGCAAGCTTTGATGTAATATATAAATAGTGAGTATATATAACAGAATTATTTTCCTTCGACCTCCATGGAAATGTCCTAGCATGTCTTCTGCATATATGTATGAAACACTTACTTTGAGATCAGAGTTTTCCTGAAGGGCATCGAAGTTTTCTTTTCTAAGATGGTCCAGGGTAAGAGTAGTTTTATCATACTGCGACGAGAAAAATCATTATAAAATTAGGCAACAAAGACAAGTATTATTGGATCTTGAAATGCTCTTGGTGAACGAGACTACAAAGCAACATTTATATTCAGTTACTTCATATATGTTACTTTCAAATATTTCAGTTGTTTGAATATTATTATATTATTGAGACCGCCAGAAAATTCCGATTCCAGGATATTTCCGACAACCTTCTGCCCCTTGTAACCGGAAAATTGAGGGATGTTTTTACACACAAGAAATGAACAAGACAGATTGCGATTCCTTCGGCACTGAAATAGAGGGGAATTTTTCACCTGATTTTGAAGACACATCAAGCGTGAACGGTATTCGTCAGCTTCCTCCTTGACTACTTTGTTCTTATGACGAAGGTTCACTATCTCGGCTTCGCATTTCTGAATTTTTGCAAGCATTTCGTCTTTCTCTGTAATCAGCTGACCTACTTCAGACATGTTGCCTTGATACCTTAAAATCAATATTTATGAGTTTGTAAGCAGTGATCATCATGTTTTTTTGTACAGTAAGTACAAAACATTATTTTTACATGAGATCTGAATTTCACCTCCATGTATGAGCCTAACATGTCTAGCGTCATAACTTGTACAATACTTTAAAAATAAAATGTTACCTTTTTTAGTTTTCATTTTGTTTACCTGTAATCAAATTCAATGCTTTGTTTTTATACCTTACATAAAACCTAATACCTTTATAGTAAAAACAATTCATATGCTGATGGTGTACGTTTTTTTATGTGCGAGGAAACCAGCCAAGGGCAACAAAAACATGAAAAAATAAAAATATTCCGACATCAACAAAAATATGCAACACTTTCGGTCCCAGGAATTTAGGATAAGGGATTCTTAACTGTATTCTCAAAAATAAAAATTCAACAGTGGGCCAGACAGGAAAGATCTGACTAAAGCATCAAACAAGATATTCTAAATCACTGAAAGAATTTAAGTCCCCTTAAGAAATTGTCTCTTTCAAGTAAGAATATGATAACTTAAATTTTGCAAGAAGCGTAAGAGGAAATCTTCAACAACGTACTGTTTGATATTCTTGTCCAATGAAGCAATCGTCTTCCGTTGGGATTCACACTCTTCATCACATGCATCGAGTTGCTTCTGCAACTGTTTGTTTTCTTCCCGTAGATTAGTGTTGCAGTATTGTAGGTTTTTGTTTTTGAGCGTGATTTCAATGAGATCTCTATTTGAAATATAATAAAGTATTTAATATTGGTATGTAAGCGACTGAACTGCAACCTAGTCATAGCCTTGCAATATCAAGTTGACGAATAGTGTAAACGAGGTTATCGAAGTTTTACCGAGCGTGCTTATTTGTCGGTCCGGGCAGATGGTAGCCCTGACTATGCCCAAAGCCAACATTTACCGAATGAGAATTATAGCGGTGAAGTTTGCATAAAAAAATTCATGCTTTCGTTAACACATAGACACCACTGTATAGTAACAATTAAGTGCTATCCTTACGGTTCAAAAAGAGATACATCTCCACCACAGCCTTCCAAGTTCCCTGTCGTAATGCTCAGGCCTGGATTGCCTATTAGATACAAGACTCTGTTCTCAAAACCAAAATATCTAAACCATCATATATTTTGATGATATTATATTGGGTTAAACTACGGATATACCTTCAACATCGATCGCTTCTTCTCTTTCATCACTGTCATCATCATCATTTGAAAATGAATTTCTATGAATGAATGAGTGAATTTTTTTACATTCATTGGCATTACAAATGTTATAATTCAAGCTTTATTCTAAGTACATCGAGCTAAACGCTTGACAAATTGCAATTTGCTCTAATTCGGAATGACTGCCGCCATGACATATTTGGTTTTCCAATTTTGCGGGAATGATCCTCCGCTGACTATTTGTTGTGTCGCAGCCAC
Organism: Halocynthia roretzi; assembly: GCA_013436055.1. Lineage (NCBI taxonomy): Eukaryota > Metazoa > Chordata > Ascidiacea > Stolidobranchia > Pyuridae > Halocynthia > Halocynthia roretzi. The sequence continues at coordinate 65,642 of QRAM01000295.1, read as the reverse complement.
GTTAGCTTGCGCTGTTGCATCCTTTCAGCTATTCTCAGAGTCATAATAACCGCAAAGCCCCAAGCATTACGACTTAGCACGGGTATACAGTACCGAATTAGTTCACCTGAATTCTTTGGCGAATCCTTTGATCAGATTATGAAGCACACTAAATGAAATGGTCTCTTCTTTGCTATCTTCTTCATGAAACTGGCCGCACATTTCAGTGATTTTGTCAGATGGAACAGCTAAAATGAAAATCAAAAGCTAATCGTAATAGTTTTTTAGTTAGTTGTGGTTTGGTTCGACGTTTTTCCACATCATTTTGATGATCTTGATTTTTTTATCTTGCCATTCCAGACTGAAAAATTGAATCTCAAGGATTTTAAATTAAACAGAGAACATCTTTAGTCATAATAGTGATTATATAATGAGTAAAATGGAATGAATCAACTGAAGAATCGTCACCCAAGAATGTCATCTAAGTATTTTTTGAGGCTCAGGTTGTTAGGGTTAGTTGACACTAATCCCTCACCCAAACTGCGGGGTGACGATTTTTTAGTTGATCCGATAAAATAAATAAAATCTACACACGATATCACTAACCCATGTCAAACCTAAATAGATTATTTTTATAAGTCCTGAATATTGGACTTTATATAATAAAGCAATACACACTTTCCTTACGGTTGGAAAATCTGCTAAGCACAGTTTACTTGGATTAGGATAAGGTTTGTGATAGTACAAATAATTCACCATCAGTGAGCAACATTCTCTGGTCATTTCGAGGGGCGTTCCAATAATGTAAAGAAATGGGTGTAATTTACATGCATTGAATACCGTATTTATTCGATAATAAGTGGTCCTTGATTGCAAGCCGCGCGAAATTGTGTTAAAAAATTGAGGTAAGCCGCCCTTGATTGTAAACCGTACTCGGCCTACTGGGGTGCCAATTTGGGCCCCAATTTGAAAATAAGCAGCCTATAATCTATTCCTGCCTGAAACCGATCCCCGTGCAAGAACCCTTGGAGCTATGGATGAACGAACATCTTAACACACACTTCGGTATGGTAAGGGAAAAATGTAAGCCTTCCTTGATTGTAAGCCGCACGAAATGATGAAAAAAAGCAATATAAGTCGGGCCGAATTAATCGAACAAATACGGTACTACTTTTTTATTCAAAAAAGCTCACTAGATATTATTCTTACTGGGAAGCTCACATGATGGTATTACCTCACTGATGATGGGCCTAAATGGTTGCAATAACCTCGAAAGGTTCCTCTTCGCTGAGGTTCCTTAGGTTGATTGTTAGCTAGGGGTAACTTATCTTGTGCTAAGACACGGAGATGGCTCTCCAAACCGGTACCGAGACTACTGGCACACATAGATCGGCACTTTACAAGAGTGCACCACCAAGTGGTTAAAGGAACTTTGAATTCAATTTTTTTTTTAAATCAAGTTAAAATAATTAAATAAACACCCATAAGCTTCCCTTTTTTCAATGAATTTCCATATTCTTGTATATATTAAGTTTTCATTTTTGTTCCCTGATACAAGCCTTTCACGGATACAGACCTTGAATTGCTTGCAGGAAACTCACAACATCACATACCGCTATTCCCTCATCAAAATGAAGTGCTGTAAATACAAAATCCCATAGTTATATCAGATCTTTTGCTAGTGAGATTTTCGATAGATTCATTACCTTCGTTAAGAATGCAGAAGTCGCCTTCAACTGATTCATCCTCAGTTTTGGATATACTGCTATGATTCGAACCAGTATCGTTCCACGCGTCACCTTTCTCAAAGTCAGTCATACTGACTGCGGCAAAAACTCTTGAGGTATTGCAAAATACGTTGGAATTAAAATTAAAACGCTTCCTCCAGTCTTAACCAAACAATCTCCAGGTTTTCCGATTTTCTCTTCTTAAACTTGTGCGCCGTAAAGGTCAATCACGATATTTAATGAACCATTACGTTGACGTCACAAATATTGTGAAGGGACAATGCTAAAACCGCAGTACCACCTGTACCAGTAGTGCCACCTACTACTAGTTATAGAGGTTTTTTAATGTCTCACATCATCCTCGATACAACGAGTGCGGTTGAGACTTTGGCGATCGATTTCATGCGGACGTTGCGGGGCAGGGTATATGAGTATATATTTAGGGTATATACGTGAGGTATATATTTTAGTAGATTCCTGCAGTAATCCTTAATCTATTGATATGTCGTACATGTTTGGCAGAGATTTGTAAGTCAACAAGTTATTAAACCTATTTATACATAGGCCAGTAGAATTTGGAGCCGGAACCAATTTGAGACCAGAAACGCGTCAAGAATTGGGCCCCAAAAATTATTTGGTGTTCGAGCAGTTAGAGCATTGGTATTGTAGATAAATACGGAAAGTCTACCTTGCAGCAAATAGGGATGAGTTAGTTTGAATAATAGAAAAACTGTTGTCGCAAATGCATCGTCAATGTAAATGTATCTTTTTTCTAGAATACGGGAATATAGCTTAAGATCGATGACTCCCGCTTTTATTGCAGCATTTTTCGTGTTGTATTTTTTCTGCTTTACAAGAAAAAACTACGTCAAGCTTTTGACGGTGTTTACTATGAGTTTCTTCGAAAAGTCTGCCTTTATGGAGTGTACAGTACACGAATTGGATCTAAAATATGGACAGTAGTCTACATTGTCACGTGTTCTAAAAAAAAACGTGCCAACATTATGCAGAATGCCAATGAAGAAAATTCTCGTCACGTCTGGAATATTATTTCTGACGAAATAAACTACACGAATGTTGAATTCCCCGAAAATGCAAGACTATAAGAATAGATAACAGGTCATGCGATAGATGGATTGATTAATGTACTTTCTTTGCGACAGTACGTTTTTTAAACCAGTGTGCATTGTTGATAGGAAAGCATATAGTTACTATAGACTAGACATGATACAGTAAGCGACATTTTAGTTAACATGATATGTGAGAATGTATTTTACCGGCTATGACCAAAGAAATAGCACATTTTCTGTGCAGTTTATTTAATTCAAGCTCTACTATGCAGTGGCATTCCATTTCTAATTTGACTGAATGATCTTTTAATTGAATAGTACTTTATTTGTGAATTGCTATGACTATGCTAGCACAGTCCTTTGAAATTACTAAATGTAAAGACGGTCAAATACGTGAAATTATGATTAACCTTCCGAAGCTCTCGCACACATCCAATTATCTTTAAATATTACGATATATGCATTGCAAGTGCCAGAACTGATGTATGTGATAAGCCCGATTCCACTCAACTATAGGCAACCATTTTCCATTGTTTGAACTATAAATAATGTCAGAAATTGTTTTTATGTGAAATTAGATCCGCTGCTATGTAGAGAATGCAAATTCTATTGCTGATCAGCAGTGCCCCGGTTCCCCGATTAGTAATTACTGGATAAAGAAGTTATTCAAGTTAAAAATAGTTTGGTAATGAGTTCTTCGACCAGATCGGATCATATCTAATCACATCCTATTGTGTGGAATTGCTTTAAACAGTTTTTTATAGATAAATGGAAACATGGAAGAATCTTCCCTTTCTAATAACATCCATGTTAACGCAGCATTTGAGTACGAAGACGAGACAAAAAGCGAAAAAAGTAAGAGGAATACTGAAACTGTAACATTGGAATAAATGTGTCGTAATTACTATGAATGTACTGTACTTTTTTGCAGAGAATTCACAGATATCTTCGAAGAAATTTGCAGTCATCATTGCCTTCTTTTCTTTGCTCATTGTAATTCTGTTTGTGTTGGTGATAGTGCTATTTGTAAGTTCATGTTTTCATTAAATAAAAGGGTTTGGTGGTCAGAACTAGTAGTGACAAGAAAAATATTTTAAATAGGAGATTTATCATTGTTACAGTTCAATACTTCAGCACGGAATAACTTATGCTATATCCCAACTATAATGTATAAAAATGTCTTTCTGCTTCTTAATCTTATCCAGTCATAAAATTGACAAACATCACTAATTTCGGAACCTATTTGGGGTAGTTAATGTTTCAGCAAGGGTGTTAATACGCCCGGTTTCACGCTGAAGAATCTGGCTCCGAAGCGATCTGTCCTCCGCCTAGCGACACCTTGAGTCGGACGTTTATTTATCCTCCTTAATAGGCATCCGTATTGAATGCGGTGTATATGTTTTGAAGCTTATGACCATGTAGACTTATGTAATGTCATCCTTTTTTGAAGTTTGGAATTCAACTGCTCAAATTGATCATTGAATATTACACTCAATCATTCCATGATGCTCCTTCTAACCCCCGGTTGTTGAGTAGATGCCGTTTTTCATCATGGATTATTGACTTGTAATTTCTTAAAAGCAATTCAAGGCATGTTTTGTATTCAGCCAAATCACTGGCAACTGCCATGAGCTCACTCGTAAAAATATGGCTTAAATATCTCTCGTGAATGCTTCCGCCAAACCAGGCTGATAGTGAAGGAGTATGTTGCTACTTGAGGGATGTCAAAATCAATAAATTATGAATAAATAAATTTCGAATAATAAGACTGTATTCCATAGAAACGAAGAATATAGATAGTAACAGGAAATGGCTTTGAAGATGTCTACGGGAATTTCCAATGACAACCTTAGCTACAATTCACGCATGCAAGAAATTTTATTCACACATCATCATAATTTAGGTACAGCTTCAGAACGTGAAACATGCAACAGAGAGTACCAAGACCATATCGTTTCAGGGACCAGATAAAAATGATAAGCGGATAGCAACACCGACCTACAAAGAGACTACTCCACCTTATGATGATAATGTGACAACATCAACTTTGTTTTATAACACGACAAAAACAGACAATGGTAAGTTTTATCTGAATCTATCACCATCTTATAGTGGCAAAACTTGACTAATATCACAATACTAACGTAGTTGAAAATTGTTCCACATAATAAAACGTATCTCATTTTATCTAGCATCAGAAATTTATTTTGTATTTAAATCAGTACCAAATCTTTAGTAAGCATGGTGAGACATAGATACTAATTAAATACAGTAGTCTGACAACGATCCTGGGAGCGAAAAACGTAGCAAAACGTATAGCAATAACTTAATAATTCTTATTTGACAGCAACCTCCTCGCACTGCAATAAAACAACGGCTTTCAATTTTCCGAGATCCGATCAGACCACCGACTACATTCGCATTCTCAAACCGATCCCTTTAATGCATAATCTCACGATATGTACTTGGGTCAAGAGCAGCAAAGAAGGAGGAATTTTCGGACCCTTTCTAAGCTATGCCACACAGAAATACTATAACGCTTTCCTCATTCTCGGAATCCAAGAAAATTCTCAACTCTACTTTCAAATATTCTTACGAAATGTACACAAAAACCTTCCGTATGATCCACTGCTGTCAAACTCTGACTATCACATGTGCGTGACGCTGAGAAGCGATCAGGGCCTGGTTAAAATTTATCTCAAGGGTAGGAGCAATGTAGAGTTGGAGGAATCGTTTGAGGAGAAACACACCGTGCCCGGAGGTGGCGTGATGATCATAGGACAAGAGCAGGATTCTTATCTTGGATCTTTTGCTCCCGACCAAGTGCTAAGTCACAGCACGATTGAAAACTATATGATATGGGACCGAGTATTAAGTGAAAACGAAATAGAGGAAATGTCAAAAAGCGTCTGTGTTTGCGCGAAGGACCCTTTCATCACACTTTCATTGGATATGATTCAGTTGCACGGAGCTGTCTCGGCGTACACTACCCCACCGTGTTAGATCGAGAAAAAACCAGCAAAGCGAAAACAAACGTGTATACTTTGCTGCACACGAATGCTTTAATCGGAACAAATTACGGTAAACTAGAATTATACAACAATTAAAATAGAGCTTTTCAAATAAACAGCTATTATAAGCGATTTCGGTTTATCATGGCATAGTATGAACAAATTATCAATTTGAGTCATTGACTGTCGTCTCTGACGACCATCTACTGTTGAGTCTTACTAATTTTTTACATTATTTGTTGGGATTTTAATCCTTTTCTACCTTACTTATTACATCATTTCCATCATCACATCATGATCAAATACTTTTCGGAAAATACTTCAATTACTATCTTCTTCGCATAGTAGCCATTCGTACAAATATATTGATGACTAAATCATATCATACTTCATATCTACAAATAATTGTATGATTGTAAGCAGGGATTTCTCTCTCATCCTACACATTAATAACCACATCATATCTTCAACATTATATTAATCGTAGAACTCTTTACAATGCCAATGTATCACCGAAATGTAATGCAAAGGAATCTTAGTATTTAAAGTATCTGTACATAAATAGTCGGAAAATCATATGAGAATTCTTTTTACATTGGTTTAAAGAGCATGAAGTAAGCATCTTATAAAGGGAACCTTACAGTTTCTTACGCTAAATTCTTACAGCGACATTTCCTGCGGATGCAGTCTACCTTCACAGCCTTGTTTCGTTTAAATGTAAGTCCAACCATCGTTTCCTTATCAGTGCCTAATTTCAATTCCATGTAAGGTAAAGAATTTGTAAAAGACTAAATACTTGTTTTTAGTATAAGAATGCTAATACGGTTCATTCTTTCATTCAATAGTTCAGCATTCGGTTATAAATAAAAAGTTCACTATCCTATTTCAATGTACCGATATAAAACAGGGAATTGCCTCGATCCCCGTGATTTCTATACGTTCAATGGAAAGAATTGTTTTATAGAGGAAATAGCCAAGTCATAAATCTACGTATTATAGTTTACTCATTGAATTTTCAGTGTTTATATATTATGGATGTAGGTAGATGGCGAGGTTAGTTCCAATTTGCGTTTTTATATTTCCTGACGGTGAATGTATAGAATGTATTGAATACAACAGGCTATGTTAGAAGAATAAATATCGAGGCCTGTCTTTCAAGGAATTTGAATATCAAGGTTAAGTCGGGGTTTCGATAATAAGATGCAACAAATTTGTTCTGTCGTAGAAATTCATGTCAGGTCATCAGCTGGAATTTTTAGCATTTCAGGGGAGCAATTAGGAACACAGGTCGGAAGATTCAAACTGCTGCTCTTACCACCCGATCTCAGTAGCGGTGGTAGTGGTGATTTATGCTTTCTCAGCACCCTTTAGTGTTTCGCCAAACTTAGACAGCATGCATTTCATTTTGAATGAAACATTGAGTCTAACAATCTTGGATACGCGGGAATGACATTCTGACGACTTGCGCCCTAAGCAGTAGCTAATGGGAAATATTTCAAATACTTTTTAAAAGCAGGTTCGCAGTGTATTTAAAAACGTTTCTTCTCCTTGTTATTATGTTATTATTACATGTAAAGAATTAGACGTTTTCTATCAAAGAAAGTTGTTTGTTTAATGTGCAATGAATTTCGATATGATAATAAACATTGTCATATCGTGTGAATGTAATGCTGTGCAAAGATTTCGCTATTTTCGCTTCTTCTCTCCATTCTTATGCAATATCATGTTATATTTAAAATCTATACATTCACCATCACGACTGGAGTAACTCCTGTATGGAGGAGAACTCTCTTCCAACGAACGCATAGAAAACTGAAAGAATCTATTCCTATATAAATACAGTACAATGAATAAACCATAATGCGTCGAGTCATTGCCTGGGTAATTTCTATGGAAAATTTCTGTCCAACGAACGTATAGAAATTCCAGGGGAAAAGCAATGCATTTTATATACCGGAACATTGAAAAAGAGTTAGCGAACTCATTACTTATGAACAAAGAATGACTAAGAATAAACACTATTAGATACTTTCATCAAAAGGAACAATAATTGACTCCCTGTTAAACTTGCACTTCTAACGGAGGCGGTCCTAACAATAAATTTTGATGAATTAAATTCCTGGAAATCTTAGAGGGCAAAAGTCCAACAAAGAAAATAACCAGGCAAATGCTTTTTCATTCAATAAATTGCGCGGGTACTCTTTTTTAATTTACAACTATGTTTATGACACCATAAGGCACACAGATTGAGTCTATAGATTCTACAGTTTATTAAGCATGTGGAGTTTTACTGTTTTGCCAAAATGAGCCGAAATAGCGCCGCGATAAATGCCCATATTTTAAAAAAAGTTGATCATGACACGACCATGTTCACTCTACGCTGAGTCAAGAAACTAGGAGTTATGCGTGTACAAACAGACAAACAAATAATCTTTGATTTATCTATGATACTAGACTTCAACGACTGTCCAGTTGTTGGACCGAACAATAAATAACAATACGTTGCAGTAAATTCCAGTGTTGTTTCGAAGTCTAGTTACAAGTTAAGTAGAGTCATTACTCGTCTGAGTCTCGGAATCATTCACTTCACATAGTTTAGTTGGAATTGGAATGCCCAAGCATCTGACACCCATAACATCAGCTCAGAAAAAACAAAAAAAAGTTCGTTATTTTTTTAACTAACAACTGTACTTTTCTTGCTAATGCGAATTGATCTATGATGTGAAATAATAATAATTAAAGTAGTAATTCAACCAGACACCGAGCTCATACACTATCCTAATATATTGTATTTTTTACACAGTGTTGTATATATAAATTAAAACATGGCTGAATCAAATGAAATCTATGAAAACGTAGCATATGCGAGTCCAAGACGTGAAAGCAGTAAGGAGATCATGAAATTGTAGGATTGGAAAAAATGTTTGGTGACTTCTACTAATGTTATGTACTTTTTTTGCAGAAAATCCACAGAAATCTTCCAAGAAATATGCAGTTATCAATGCCATCGGTTTTTTGCTCATTGTAATTCTGTTTGTGTTGGTGATAGTGCTCTTTGTAAGTACATGTTTGCATGAAGTAAAAAAGGTTTAGTAGTCAGAACTAGTAGTCGCTAGAAAGGGATTGTAAATGAGGGATTTATCATTGCTACAGTTCTACACTTCAGCAAGGAATAATTAATATGGCTTGGATTGATTAAAAAATTCAAGATAACAACCTTAGTTTTACACATTACTATACACACATACAGGAAACTTACGAGATCTGATTTAATCAAATGTCCTAATAATTTAGGTACAACTTCAGTATGTAAAACATGCTACAGAAAGCACCAAGTGCAAGAGTATGGCAGATGATAATGTGAAAATACAAACTTTGTCCTATAACACGACAAAAACGGACAATGGTAAGTTTTAGTAGGATGAATCACAATCTCATAGAGGCAATTCTCGACTCTTGACACAAAACTACGATTTTGCGCAATATAGTCTGACGCTGGTCATGGTCGAATGCATAGAAATTATCGTATAACAACAACTAAATACATTTTATTCATCAGCAAACTCCTTGCACTGCAATGAAACAACGACTTTCAATTTTCCGAAATCGAATCAGATCACCGACTTCATTCGTATTGTTAAACCGATTCCTTCCATGGATGAGCTCACGATGTGTACTTGGGTCATGAGCGACTATAGCGGGAAAGTTGTCGGAACCTTTCTACGTTATGCCACGCAGAGTTACAATAACGCTTTCGTTGTTATGGGTGTTGCGGCTCAGCCAATTCGACTCCCTATAATGGGAACCCAATCCCTAATGAGTATATACTTGCGAAATGCACACGGAAGAATTCGTTATAATTCACTGCTGCCAAACTCCAACTATCACATGTGCGTGACGCTGAGTGATCAGGGCCTGGTTAAAATGTATCTCAACAGCAAGAGCAGTATGAAGATGGAGTACTCGTATAAAGAAAAACTCACAGTGCCCGGAGGTGGCGTGATGACCATAGGACAAGAACAGGATATTCTCTTTAGATCTTTTGATCCCCAACAAGTGCTTAACGGCACAATTAAAAACTATATGATATGGGACCGAGTATTAAGTGAAAACGAAATAGAGGAAATGTCAAAAAGCGTCTGCGTTTGCGCGAAGGATCCTTTTATCACACTCTCACTGGATATGATTCAGTTGCACGGAGCTGTCTCGGCTCTCAGTACATCGCCGTGTTAGTATTATTGATATAACTAGTTCATCCATTGATGAATGACTTAATATTATACTTTTTCATGTACATATTTTTGAGAGGAACTTGAATAAAAATGAACACTTAAGAAAAGTGTTAACAATGATTTCTTCATGTGACAAGACAAACCATGTATATATATATATATATATATATATATATATATATNATACATACATACATACATACATACATACATACATACATACATACATACATACATACATACATACATACATACATACATACATACATACATACATACATACATACATACATACATACATACATACATACATACATACATACATACATACATACATACATACATACATACATACATACATACATACATACATACATACATACATACATACATACATACATACATACATACATACATACATACATACATACATACATACATACATACATACATACATACATACATACATACATACATACATACATACATACATACATACATACATACATACATACATACATACATACATACATACATACATACATACATACATACATACATACATACATACATACATACATACATACATACATACATACATACATACATACATACATACATACATACATACATACATACATACATACATACATACATACATACATACATACATACATACATACATACATACATACATACATACATACATACATACATACATACATACATACATACATACATACATACATACATACATACATACATACATACATACATACATACATACATACATACATACATACATACATACATACATACATACATACATACATACATACATACATACATACATACATACATACATACATACATACATACATACATACATACATACATACATACATACATACATACATACATACATACATACATACATACATACATACATACATACATACATACATACATACATACATACATACATACATACATACATACATACATACATACATACATACATACATACATACATACATACATACATACATACATACATACATACATACATACATACATACATACATACATACATACATACATACATACATACATACATACATACATACATACATACATACATACATACATACATACATACATACATACATACATACATACATACATACATACATACATACATACATACATACATACATACATACATACATACATACATACATACATACATACATACATACATACAGAGGATAGGGAGATGCAAGCTGTGAGAGTAACTAACTGAATTGTTTATTGAGCTGCGAATAGAACTGCTATACAGATAGAACAACAACATTTACATAAATACTTACGGAATTTCCTGTCTAATAAGACACACCTTTTTTCCTGAAAAATTACCCTAAAAATTACCGTGCGTCTCACCACTGTAAGGTCACGATGTAGAGAGGAGTTTGCCAACCCTAGGGCCTAGGCAATTATAGGGTGCGTCTTACCACTTGTAGACGGGAAATACGGTAATTACAATCGCAAGGTAGTAATGTTTTAAATTTATGAAACTGGAAAAAGTCTCGAGTCTCGCGCAAGTCTCTGACGTGTGGCAACGTTATTCCTACACTACTACTTTTCAGCGGTTTGCTTAGTGTCGAACTTCTGAACAAAATGACTTATCCACTGTCGAAGATATATATAATTAAGAAACGCCACAACAACTTATTATTGGTTTAACAGTTCTAAAGTGTATGGCCCAAGCCAAGCCGTATTTAAAATTCAACAATATTCACAAAATGCAGGAGTGATAGTTTAACATGAAGTTTATTCTTATGTCGCCCCATTAACACAACTGCAGAGTCAGTTTTAAGTTAATCAGGCCCCGTAACTGGCTGGTCCGTACTAGAATAACCTTCGCTAGTTTAGAATGCAATTTTATATCAAATTGTGATAAGATCTATTTGGTTTATTAAATTTGTAGCGCACAATTTGATTTCTCTCCACTCTACGACGGAGAGATAAAGCGTATGATAAACTGTATTTCTATTTCTAAGATTCTACAGATATTGGATGTGAACCTAGGACCCTACGAATAATATTCACTGAAGAAAGGATATTCGCAAGAAGGCAACTACATAAACTGACTGCCCTGTATTCATTCACAGTGGTGCCTCGTAGTTCGAACGATCCAGACTTCGAATACTAAATTTAGGAGCAATCCCATACAAAGTTCGAACGATGCTGCGACGTTCGAACTGCGCGCATAGAAAAAGAAAATTACGCTAGCTGCGTAAACGCTATTTGTTGTGTGCCAAATTTGTCTTTCGCTCTCCCCGTAAAAGCATCTCTCACATATCGTTACTGTCGTGTGTGTTTCAGTGCCCTTTTTTGCTTTATTTTTGGGGTTCTTGTTTATAATAACCCTAATATATTTACCATGGAATCCAAAAAAAGTGTGGAAGCAATGTAGCGCCATAATAAACGGCAGTATGTTTGTGATCGTCAGAATGATGTAATTGCGGTGAGCAGATGAATTTGACGCAGGAGTAATTCGTATTGACACTTAGTTCTAAATCCCGACAGAACTTATTTGAGCTCGTCTAACAGAGCAAATAAACACCAGAGCCTATTATAATTCGCATCAGTGATCAAACCTTTGGTTACACCAGCAGGAATGTTACCAACGACCTCGATCTAACTGACGTCGAAAGGGCCCTTGCGCCGGAAAAAATAACTCAGGCTGACCAGAATTTCAAGCAAAACGTTCATTACATGTATTTTAATTAGGATTTTGCCAAGACCATTAAATCATTTCAAGCTAACGGACGTCGAAGTAACGAGCTTTGACTGTAATAAGAGCATTGTGTTATTTCTACCTTGAATTATGTGTATTTGCTGTTTACAGTTATCGAAATGGATGCGGATCAGGGTCCAGGAACGGATTTATTCACTTTCCATTATTTCTAATGGAAAAATTGACCCCGTACCTCGAACATTTTACAGATCGAACGGCGTCGTCAAACGGAATAAGTACGAAGCAGAAGCAACCACTGTATTGTATGGAAGGAAATTACGTAACTATTATGAGAATAATAGCAGAATAATGCCGAGTACACTATGACACGCAAGTTTCCTTCATTTGTTTCGATGCTTTAGTTTGTAATCGTAATAAAGACTTGCGTAGTACAGCTGGATAAAACAGTCGTTCATAGAAATGCTTAAAAGGTTCTCGAGAAGTAATCCTAGTTATCAGAAAGATGAATTGAAGGCAAAATGATAGCTATGAGTATCGTGCTTCCTTTGTACTTAGGCTCTCACTTCCCTAGGGTTCTTATTTTGTGTTATTTCTAACCTACAGCACGTATAAAGTGGTAATATATTGTCAGAACAAAAATTTAAGGCAGATAGACGCTCCATCGCTGAGCCATCTGCCTACTTACGTACTATATACTATATATACAATATCAACACCTGATATAGCGTCTACGTCTATCTGTTGTAATTTACAGTATAAATTGTTCAAAATGCCTAATGTATAGAAGATTGATAAAACTATCATCCACGATGCATGGTCCACTTCGACTTTTCCTGATATTTACTAGTTTCTCCACCCTGTACGCGATTTGTTTCATTTGGAAAACCGATATTACTGTTTTGTCTGACGAAAAACCCAACGAACCGCAAACGTTCTCTTACGTTGACAAATATGCGAAAAACGTGAAACATTCATTTAGAAGCTCTACAAAGAAGATCAATCATTCTCCAGGTTGGTTTACACCTCTGACCATCTCTACAGTTACAGACGCATCTAGAAAACCTTCAGCGGAAAGTAAAGTGGATGAGTTTCCTTCAAAATCTCAAATACGATGCAGGGACGATTCGAAATTCAGAATTCCTAACATATTGCATTATATCTGGGTAGGCGACAACAAACTTCCGTTCCACCAGTATATAAGTATGAGGTAATTATTTCATTCTTACAGCTAATTCTTTCTTGTATTCTCCCCATACGTACAGTATAGCTCTTAGATCAAATAATACAGAGTAAGACACTACACAATGATAAATATTGGTTTTTCCAGGAGTGCAGTGTTGATACAAAAGCCTGACCAAGTGAGAATATACCTCGCTCAGAACGAACCTCAAGGATCATATTGGGATATGTTCATAGCTGAGGTTCCATGTTTCGTTATAGCCAAAATAACGCTACCAACCGTGTTATTCGGAAAACGCCTAAAGACGATTGGAGAGCAGATCGACATTGCCAAGTAAATATCATTTTTTAAATATTTCGGGTCTTTTGAACTCTCCTTCCCGCAGTGATAATATATTATAGATAGATTATATACATACTACTAAGAAATATTGTAAAAACGAGGGAAATGAGAATTTTCCGTATGTGTAGAAAAACCTGTGGTAAAAATATAGCTTCCTCATATTTTAGCCAATAATAAATAGTAAGAAAATTACAAGAATGACGTCACTGATACATTTTTAAAAGCATCCTTGAATGCTTTAGTTCAATAACTTATTTTACTCATTGCCCCCCCTCCGTACAAATTTCTTTACTTGAAACGATCTCTGAGCAAGTCAAAGACTCAGCATGATTGGAGTGCAATATCGCTCATTTGCAAATCACTGCTCTATATTATCATAAGCAATTTTCATTTCAACACACATTATCAAGATGGAACTCGTATAAAAAATAGTACTTTAAAATAGCGGTTAAGAATGACAAGGCGGTTATTACAAACGTGCGTATTTAGATAGTTTGAACTCATAGTAAAATGATATTCCGCACGTTCATTCAAAGATTACAGATTCTACAGCAGATAGGAGGAATCTATTTGGAAAGAAATGTTGTCGTTTTGAATTCATTTGACCCGTTGATGAACGAATCCTGTGTTGTTGGGAATGACTATTCTGGGAATTTAGGTAAGTGAAGCATTGGTTCTGCTGATAGTATTACTGTCTACCTGAAATTATTTAGAAAACACATTATAAGCCTGAGCTTGTCCCTAACTCCTACCATTACCATACCCCACAAACTGCATAAAGTAGAGCCACCATATTTTAATCAAATGTGATTCAGAATTCACAGTGTTTATATCCTATTGTAATTAGAACTTGTGCGCTAGGAGCTGTATTCTATTAGGCCACTGAATCATCACAATGATGTAATCATTACAATCCAAATTTCTTGCGACTAAACTCGTCACTGCAATATATTGAAATATTTATAAATGTATATTTGACTCTCGGAGATATAAGGTGTTTACTATCTTAGTTGAATAATATTAGACCGTTTTTTTTTGTTTTTTTTTCAGGGCAAACAGTAATCCTAGCAGAAAAAAATTCTGATTTTATAAACCAATGGCTTAGAAGATACTCAACAGCAGAGGGTGATGAACTACGCAAAATTAATCCAAAAACGTGAGATAAAAATATTTGTATTTGTTACCCAAAGAAACGGAACTTTGCAAGACAATGTATTGACAATTATTGTAATTAGGCTAGAATTTGATTTCCAAAAGTAGGGTTTTTCCTACACTCACTCAAATAAAGCATTCTTGCCTGACACTCAAGATCAATACGGGGTCTACCCATGGCAGGACTCTCGGAAGGACTCTGCACGTATGTCACCTAGGCTTTAAAGGGATATATGTTGGAAAGTTTTTAAAGGAGGTGAGGGGACAACTGTATATACAGTATTTGAGCTATTACAATTGGATTGTACGCTCACTGTCCCCAAAAAGTAATTAGTTGGTCAAATAATTTGTTTAATTTAGGATATAAGGTTAGATTATTATTCTAAAAAATACGGTATATCGAAAGCTAGCCGAGCACATGCACTCCACATAAATTACTGAGGATGACCTGAACATATCAAATGTGTCATTAGCACTCATGGATTCGCTTTCTAGTTAGATATTGACTCGATACTGGTAACATTTTCAAACTTGAAATTTTCAATTTCAGACATAATCCCTTACCCCAAATATAACATAACTACACATCACACCAAACCAATATCGAGAACCATACTAATCTTAAAAAATATAAATCCGCATAACGATTTATTATATATTACCGTATTTTTGGATTATTCAAGAAAATAGAATTATAATATTTCTAGCATTCATGGAAACAATCCAAATATCTCAGTACGTTTCGAAGATAAGCTTACGCAATCAAATCTGACTGGGAAGGCATCTGATTCGCTGGCGAACCAACGTACTTTGAAAGCGTATAGTGTTCATCTGAGTAGGTATTTATTTGCGACTATATATATACACTACCTTCAAGGTATTGAACGGAATAATTCGTACAAATAATTTTTTATACAGAATAGTAACAAAAGAGATGCAGAAAATGGATGGGAGTGAAGTATTAATGCTGAACAACCTTTACAGTTCATTGGCATCGGTGGGACTACGTGGAAAATCAGACACAATATGATGTTTATGACTGAAACGCTGCGATAACCTGCTCAGCTTAAATTAGCTTAGACCTATGAAAACAAGGACAAACGACATACTTGAATCCTATATGAAACTTGATACATTTAGTCGCATGTAATGCGTCTTCACCAGGGGTTGCTGTACCTCGGTTATATTAATAAAAAAGTGAACCTACACTCATCCAAGAAATAGTAATCAAAAAAATATGACAGATATTCTAAATGACAGGAAGTAGTATAGAGTTCGAAATCGGTTCAACTTGGAATCAATCTAATGCTTGGTATTTATTCTCAGAATGTTTTTGCGGCTGTCATCTTCTACCAGTAATCTCGTTCCAATTATGTTTACTGGGACAAACTAGGAAAAGGCGACTAAAAATATGTATTTTATGGACACTTCCTACTTAATGATCATCTTGTTTAACGACCGCTGTCACGACTGCCAAACTACGGACGTTTCTTACACTTACGACAGTTAGATAGTGTCTTTGGTATACCTTTACGAATTCATAATAATAATTCATCCAATATAAAACTGATACTTGGTAACTTTTCATACTCTCATGGACCCTATCATCCGTCGGCTAACAATAAAACAACATCGCAAGGTCGTCGAAACGGATATCAGTCGTTAAATGAGTAGAGTCCGCTTTACGACCACGTCGTTGGAACGGAGCCTGGTCGTAAGGTGAGGGGGTCCTGTTTTAAGATATCTTTACAAGAATCGTTTGGGGGTAGAAGAATTGTATTCTGCATCTGAGCTCGCGGAAGAGTTATGGACTTACGACATTTACTATATATATGCTATCCTCATATGTAAATCCTCATACTCATAATTTTTACTATATTGCAATTCCACTGCAGCATATAGCAAAACATGAGAGGATGCACTACTACTATTCGCAGAGACTGGGTGAAAGGTCAAATGGATACAATTAAAATTTGATATGTTTAGGTATATATAATATGATGCTATGACAGAAATGATGGCATCTTACGAAACATCGGTACAGTATATGTAATATCCTGCTGTCATGAACCGTGAAATTACACCTGGTAATTGAATTTAGAAATTGTAAAACAATTGTAGTCAATCGCACTATACAAATATTGGCGACTGAATGCCACTCACGCACTACAGGAAATAAGAATATGGTGAGCCGATATAGACCTTACCAACAATATAATGCATGCATTCAGTTATAGTCAATATCAAACTGCTCAAATTGCGGTCTCATTTAATTTGGAACAGGAAGGAAAATCATTAGCCGCAATCTGAACAGCAATTAAACATAACTGACATGAGGGCTAGCGTGGTTAATCCCGAAAAACGCAGTTAGTCAGGTATAAAGGTTGTGAATAGCGAGTAGTTTTTTCTAGACTAGCTATGTATAGTGGTACTAGGCCAATATCCCAACCGTACATACATGGAAACCTCTGAGTAAGGTTCAGTGTAGCTCAAAATAACGACCATTCCATACAAGGAAATATTAACTAAAGTTGGGATATACTGAAGAGTTGGGATACGAGTAAATGTTGTGAGTACCTCTGTTTGTTTTCTATATTCTGCTCGGCATTTATTCAATTCACTTGGTACTTAGTATAGCCACTTTCAATACACTAAATTTGCAATGTTGGAGGGTATAATTTTTATTTTGGAGCTATGACACAAACTACGCAAAGTCCCCAAACCAGAACAGAGCCTCTTGTCGCTATATTACGCACTGGCGACGAGCACTTTGCATCAAGGAACAATACTGTACTATATATTTTCGGAATCTCGAAGCGCTGAGACATTCATACATATATAAGATACGAAAGATCACAGGAAGCCCTGTACAATTACAAACGTACTGTGCAATACCGCTTACGTCTGGGTTTCCTGCCTGCGGATTAATGACATAATACTATGCATATATGTAGATCTATGAGCTAGAGTGTTAGAGAATATTCACAGCTGCATTCAGCCTTCTGATGTCAATTTGATATTTAGACTTAATAATGAAAACAATGATAGTAAGAGATTCCTCAATACACTTGACTAGAAAACATGCGCTGAGAATTCTAGGTACAGTGATAGTAGTTTTATTTATACTGTTACTGAGGTGGACCCTTCTGGGAATGGCGGATAATATCGTGGAAGAACACAAGCACCCGGATCGTCTTGTAATATACAAAGATAGTTCTGGCCGTTCGGCAAACGAGAAGTCGAGAGTCGCCGAGCAAGAAACATTGCCGAGAAAAGCGAAGATCAAATGCAGAAAAAACACACAGTTTCGCATCCCAAATATTATTCACCATGTTTGGTTTGGAAATCGAGAACTTCTGTTCCACCACTATCTTAGTCTGAGGTAAAAATGAATACGGTTGAATCTCCGATGTTGTACGATCTTCACCTACACTCGAGCGCTTTTTAACAACCTCTGTACTATGACTAATCACAAAACTACATTTGTTCGACCTATGGCCAAAACAATATAATATCTGACGGCAAGTAAAGTAAGATTCAATCTGCATTCAACTATTGCTGAACGCATTAACTCGAAATTAACTTTTTTTTTTAATATCTAAAAAATAAGGATCGACAATTGTAATTGCAAGCTCTAACGAGTAGTCTAGGTTCGATCTGCAAAACGCTATTACTGAACGAAATAAGTCGGGAATAGGATTATCTTAACAGCAACTAAAACTGTGATCAAGAGTGAAGTACGCTTCAGGAATTTTATTTGGTCCGAACCGCTGTACATCAGCCTAAGTCACTTCACTACTGACTATCACGGTCTCCTATATTAGAATAAGTGCGAAAATAATATCTAACGTCGGTTACTCTGCCAACATACGTAGTAACTGTTACATGGAGATTGTATTGTAGTAATTGTATATTGCATTATATAAGGATTACATTACAGGAGCGCAGCTTTAATACAACAGCCTGACGAAGTTCGATTTTACATCGATGTAGCTGAACCAACGGGTCCTTTCTGGAATCAATATAAATCAGAGGTTCCGTGTCTACGAATTATTGAAATGCAAAAACCTTCCTCCATATACGGGATGGAAATAAAAGTTGTAGAACATCAGTCCGATGTTGCAAGGTAATTCCTGCATCAATGTAATTATCATACACTATCTAGTTAGTTACTAATAAAAACGTTCAGAATGAATAAAGTTTTAAAGTGAAGTCTAACGAAACTGTTCGAAATACCAGACTACAAATTTTACTCAAAGATGGTGGGATATATTTGGACAACGACGTAATGGTCGTTAACCCGTTCGATCCTCTCATGAACAAACCCTGTGTTTTGGGACTCGAGTTATCAAATGCATTCGGTGAATACACTTTACAATTGATTGTTTAGTTTGTTTTTACATTCATTCAGTGACAGTAAAATCGCTAACAGAAGTACTGGTAGGCTACTAATTCTTCAAGGAAGGGACAGTATCATAATATTGTAAAATACAGTGCTCGGTGCTTATTGTGATCGTTTTAGGACTGCCTTTTCTCATAAGAATAACTGACTGATAACAATATGTGAGGATATGAATATGACATATATATGTTTTGGGACAATCCAGTTCAATCTTAATTATCATATATTTGTTATAGCTGACTATAATTGTTGGAAAAATCACAGGAAACTCGATTATACTCGGAGAACCGGGAGCTGCATTTCTCCAGAAATGGTACGAGGCGTACAAAGATTTTGACGATAGCAAGTGGATGGAGCAAAGTGGTTACATGCCTTTCAGGTAAAATAAAAACTAAGAAAACTACTGTACGCAAGAGTATTTTAAGGAGTTCAGACACCTGCTATAAATCCCAAGCTACAAAATGGACAATTGCCACCTCTATCTCGTACTACAAATTATCTTGGCTAGAAGTAATCCAAATCCATAAATATAGAATGATAATTTTTAATTCCATACGGCGAAGTTTCAATGCGCAACAAACACTGATTTACTATACGAATACCCCAAGTAGAATTATTTTTGCACGAGGGCGGTCAAATTTGGTTTTAACAGAATACATGAGAAGCATCCGGAAATAATGCTACACGTTGAAGAAAAAACGTTTTTGCGGCCAAGCTACGTGGACGGTATGGAATGGACGGAGGAGAAGAATTATGATATATCAAAGAATTTTTGTGTTCATTTATTTGCAAGGTGAGAGCTTATATATCAGAATGGGTTTGGGGCAAAATAGCTCGTGAGCGAGAACGATAATAATCTGAGAATTATTCTTGAATCCAGAATTTCGAATCATATTTTCAAATTCCCTATCCCAACAAATGTGGTAGCAAGCAAATTCATGTTGAAATATATGATTTAATGATCCAAAGGACAAAACTGTTTTCCAGTGCTCAAAAACGAGATCCTACAAACAACCGCCCCCGGAACAAGAACCATATATCTGCCCTGTTTCATGCTAGTGTTAATTATATATTACAACAGGCAAATGAAAAAGGCTACCCTTGACAAACGGGTGAAGGAACTCTGGAGTCTAAATGCAACCTACGGTTCTCTGGCTCGCATAAGTCTATATGGAAAGTCAGATTTGATTCAGGTTTAACGGAGTGAGGGCGTCAAGCAAAACCACAGGATATATATATACCGTTGTCCCTTCCGACATCAAATACCTAAAAGATTGTTGGAAATGTCTTGAATGAATTTTCCCGAGTACTTTTTTGTCTATGCACCTAAGAGATGCTTCCTAACTTGAATCACTAGGGAACATATCGATACTGTTTAGGACTCATGCACACAGTAGCCTTAAATACTGTATCGTTTCGTTTATTTACTCTATCATATATAATTGGTACTGCTGTTGTATAATACGTGTCTTCATATATGTATATACAGTCCTATTTCATACGCAGAATAACATGACAAAAACATATCATATTCTCTAAGAACTCATATAGTACCAGTGCAGTGTTTATAGAATAGACTGCTCCACAAATAGAGCAGTACTATTAGTAAAAGAAAGGCGCTAAATGCGAAATTAGATATGGCGTAGGTTCGAGAGAGGGTGACCGACATATGTAAACTAAGTCTGGAACTCACAGTAAACAGGTTCGTTAGCTACGTGTGTAAAAACTCCGAAGAAAGTGGATAGATTTAGGTGATATTCATACATGATTTCCAACAGCGTGTTAAACTGTGTTTTACTTGTAATAATGATATTTAGCGTATTAAAATTACAAATTCTAAGTTGAGAGGTAGAGAAATACTGCGGTTTGCTCTCTTTTGCCTAAGTATTACTTATACTGAGTATTAGCTATGTCGGACAAGTATCGGTATTATCAGAGTGGAAATTACCCTCGTCTGGGTAGTCTATTATATTTGTTGTTAAGCCGAAGATAACCAGTGCAGTAAGCCCGTTAAATCTCTGACATTTCGAAACATTACGGTTGGAAGTTTTTAACAATACATTGTGAGAACAGTTGCAACAGCTGAGTGATACCATAGATAATAAAGAGCAGAGTCAGGCAGAGCGGTATTTTCTCTGTTTGTTTCAATATAATATTGCGTGGTAACTCAGTGACATCTAGTGGTGGGTGGTCACTTTTACCTAGTTAAGGCACTCTACAGGTCTTTCCCAATGTGTTCTGCCACAAACTATCAAACTCAGAAGGTTTTAATTCATGTTAGCAGTGTTATATCGGTAAAATAATTTACAAAATAAATAAATGAAATGCTGACGTCCTGTTATGTATTATACCGTATTCTGAAATGTGGATTCATGCGTGACCATGACATTATAATAAATTGACGTTGCGAAAACATTCGAATGTCGTTAAAGTAACGCTTCACTAACTAGACAATTTGCCGGCAAATTTAAATGACTTCTGCAAATAGCGAAAATGTCTTTATCATCACTATGTTTTTTGTTAGTTTCTATATTAGGGTTTATTAAGCTTTTAATTGCAAATAGCTCTTAGTGAATTAAACAGATCCTGTCTTACTTATATACAAGACTAAATTCAAACCGTTAACCATGTGTAATTAACGTACCAGCCTAGTATTTGCTTAAAAATTATTTCATATTTCGGTTTGAAGTACCGTAGCTATTTATATTAGTGTAATATAGGGCATGTGTCATTTTAAAATCAAACACACTGGCACTGCAGTGTTTTCCTTCAATTTAACTAGGTAATTAGAAAGAATAAGCACCTATTACAAAATAAGTGATTGGGTACGAAAAGACAATTATTATTATATAATGTCGCGCATCATATCCATGAATTTCCGGGGGCTTTTACTTGATGTAAAAGGGGTAAAACGCTAATTCTTTTATGGAAGAGGGCTATGCAACTGACAGGCAATATCCTTATTATAATAGACGGCTGAAAGCGATTATGAATGTCCATAAATTTAGATGGTGATATGTTTATCTCTGCCAATTCCCATATCTGATAAACTATAAACATGAATATATTTTATATTCAATCAAAATCAGTAACAGTTGGGTTGAAATTCTTTACATGACATTTTAGATATGAATAATTATTTTAACTTAACTAAATACTAGAATCAATGCTTGACAGTAAATTTATGTCTATATTGCCTCACCATTTGTTTGACTAGGTAAAATTAAGCATGTGACCTTGAACAATGGCTTTATTCTATTTGTCTTACTAAATATATTCCATTTTTCTGAAACGCAATTCCTTAACATCATAACTATGGAGAATTCATAATGTTTCTCCGTAAAACTATTTTGTCCTGAAAACTTATGATTGCGTTTTACCCATTTTCTGTCTTCAATCTTGCGAAAGAATATTTAATTATTATCTCACTTCCATATGTGGTGTACTTGATAGATTTATTTTCTAGAGGTCTTTGCATGTATGCGTTACAAGTCAGTGAGTAATGTCTATTTTGAACTGTATGCACAGACCCATGCATGGACCCACTTACAATATCGAGTGTTAAAAATATATTGGCTTACACCTCAGAACCTTGTATAAAAGTTGGTACTCATTGCACTAGGTATTCACACCCTGTTTATACGTAAAAATATACCGGAATATTTTCTTTTTGATACTCACACAGATGAGTGAAAACTAAGTCAATCTTAACAAACCATATCGCAGTAAGCACTTACTGTTCATTGATAATGCCTGTACATCATTTCCTTTATCTTGAACATACCGGAGCTGTATGAATCTGACCCTAACTGTGGCAATGGAATAAACAAACTCACTCCATGTCAAAAATGATTGAAAGAAAATGGCCACTGAACTTAGAAACCTTGCAAAAAAAACTATGTGCTACTATAGTATAGGTAGACATCATATACTTATAGTAGCACCGAAATTGTACACTTTACTAAACCCAACACTAACATGAGTAAAGTAGCACTTACTTGTTGGTGTCATGTCTTCAGACTACCTCCCTGCAAGCTGGATGTCTTTGATATGATGCACGTTTTCATGTTGATTGCTCTGCTGGAAAACATCTTCTCAAGCAATGCTTTCTATCCTACCTTAAAACTGTTATAGGTACAACGAACATCATGCAAATACTATCTAAATATACCTCTGTTCATTATCAGGAAACCTACCACTGATAATACCTAACTAACATCCAACAAATATGTGTAACAGCAAGCATCCTGATCAGCTGCTGGCATCCTACGTAAAGTTAGTGAGGCGTGTCGTGAGTCATCTATAAATTCTCTCGTTTTTTGGTTACGAGATTCTCTCTTAACAAGTGCAGCTTTGGTTAACCCTGGAGCGACTGGATAAGGGTAACGAAAAAAAGATATTTGGGTATGGGTTCCCTCTAATTTTTATAATCAGTGTGCGCACTGAATGCAAAAAGTATACTTATACTTACAGCATTATTTCAAATAACCTAACCCATATTGCGCATATTAGTTTTCTTTGTGCGCTGATTGCGAAACCTGTGTGCGCACGCTCACGTACACAACTCCGAGGGGGCATTTGTAGGGGTGATAATGCTATCGAAAGATAATTTGCGTTTGAAGTTCGTTTGATATTAAATTCGTATATTGCCATCGGAACTTCTTACAGAAAAATGAATCAAAAAATTAGTAATAGCTTTCATTACAGAATTAATATAATACAATTTAGTTTCGATAGATACGAATTAAATTCTAGCAGAATGGTCTACGTGAATTGTGCGTTGCTGCCAAGTAGAAAAAAAGGACTAAAAATTATGTTCATATCGATAATGCTTCTTTTTATACTGCTACTGCGGTGGTCCTTTATAAGTATAGCGGATGACATTGTGGATGAACACGAGCACCGACATGGAAATGGGATTCTCAACCATCGCAATGGGCATCAATGGGTGAACGAAAAGGCGAATTATGATGATCACGAAATCTTCCCAAAAAAAGCAAAAATCAAATGTAGGAATAGCACTAAATTCCGTATTCCTAATATTATCAACCACGTTTGGTTTGGAAATCGAGAACTTCTCTTTCATCAATATCTTAGTATAAGGTAAGTAAAACCGGTAAAGTAGTATGGGTGGGTGTAATATACCATGCTATTTTTTCGTATTTTAGGAGCGCAGCATTAATACAGCAGCCTGACGAAGTTCGATTTTACATAAGTGAATCTGAACCAACTGGGCCGCTTTGGTCGGTGTACAAATCAGAGGTTCCGTGCATGACGATAATTAAAATACAGCCACCAACAACAATATTCGGGAAAGAAATAAAGGTGGTCGAACATCAGTCCGATGTTGCTAGGTAATCTTTACCTTTTTTTCAACCATGAGTAACCCTTTTCATTTCCCTGATTTCTGTTTTAATTTTTGTGATAGAAATTTAAAGTTTAGAAAAATACCAGCATTTATAATTAACACTTGTTGCAGTACTACGGCGATAAACATATTCTTTGTTCTTTTTATATAAACACAGGCTACAGATTTTACTAAAGAACGGTGGTATATATTTGGATAACGACGTAATGGTCGTCCGTCCGTTTGACCCTCTGTTAGGCAAAGCATGTGTTCTGGGACTTGAGTTGTCGAATGCATTTGGTAAATAGTGCAGATATTAACTAGATGTTGCAATATTTCACAATTTAGTGCCTGTAACATTATTTCGATATGATCAGGAAACTCGATTATACTTGCTGAACCTCGGTCTGAATTTCTCCAGAAATGGTACGATGGTTACAAAGAGTTTGACGATAGCAAATGGATGGAGCAAAGTGCTTACATGCCTTTTGAGTAAATATCATTGTAACCTACAATACTTATCTTTTAGATCTATTATTACTTTTCTAACTTCTCCAGATTACATGAAGAACATTCAGAAATACCACTTCACATTGAAGAAAAATCGTTTTTGCGGCCGAGCTATGTTGACGGTATGGAATGGATGGAGGAGAAGAATTATGATATATCAAAAAATTATTGCGTCCATTTATTTGCCAGGTAAAACGAGTTGAGGTTCTTTAACTGTGAACTCCGGGTAGAATTGCCATTGATTTTATCTAGGTATAGGGATACAATATCAAGTATTCAGAGGTTTTTTGAACAAGGGGGTAAAAGCACATAATGGAACTATAGAGGAAAATTACTGTATTGGGAAAGTTTATCAGTTCGGTTTTACAAGCTATTTATAACACAGGCAAATGAAAAAGTCTACGCTTGGTAAACGGGAAGAAGAACTCCAAAGCTTGAACGCAACCTACGGCTCTCTAGCCCGCATAAGTCTTTACGGAACGCCGGATATGATTCGGGTCTGATGAAAAAGAAGCTGCAACAACGAATGTATTATATTAGTAATTCTAGTTCAACACTGTTATTGGTGTCCTGTATTGTCTTTAATATTATCAGTGTGTGTTTTCTTACTATGACGATGGTAGTCATACTTTTCATATTAGCAATTGATGCTGAATTTATTTTAATGCAGTGAAGATTCATAAGTGCAGCAGCTATGGAGATGTTTATGTAGATCTTAGACTACTAATTTTGTCTTGAGGAATTAAGTTATTTTAAATTTACAGTATATTTTCTAAATATAGAATTTTTTAAATAAAATTTGTGTACATTGAATAACAAACTTCAGCAAAGCTTTCACTGTAGTCTATATTTTCACTTGTCAATTCCACACAATGGCTCAGGATAACAGACGACAGTACAAATGCTCTGCAACGTACGTTTATATTGTACGCAACACAATTAAGCGGGGTCTACTTGCACTCACTTATATGACCTAAAGGGACCAATGTAACACAAGTGCATAGAATAGAGTCAATAACTGCATGGTGACTTAAGACAATGATCATACTGTAAAAATAAATGAAAGCTATGAAATATAATTGCAGTGTAATAATTAGGGGAAATGAACTTATAGAACAGACTCACCTTATGCATTATTTCTGTATACTTGACTTTCAAAGATTCCAAACTTTGTTCCTCAATTTCTGTCAGGTGATGCTGTGTAAGCAAAGTACTCATTTACAACTATTCAATCTCTCATAAAGTTGGTGCATCATGTTTGTTATTGGGTCGTTATTGAGTTACTTTTGCTTTGCAAAATGAATTCCCTAATTTAACTGTTCAAATGAGCGCTACCCATGCACTTTTTATATCATCGGGCTTATGATAATATTGGTTTCATTCAACATTCTTTCACTTGAAGTGTCACTTACCAAGAACCGATTTACCATGTTACGTGGGTACCTACTGTATAGCATTCGTGTAAGAAACTAATGGTACTAAGAACCTTGTTTCTTTCATTGATATTGACAGGGTCCTTGCATTCTTCATCCAAAACTTTGCACAGTACTCTGTCGTCAGCTCACTGAATCTTTGACTAACATATTTCTCAAACATCTCAAAATAGCTATTTCGAAGAGAGCGGTGAATATTTTCCAATTCCACCTCGTCGATATACACTGGCAGGAACTGATGATGATTGAAGGAGAATAAATTTTAAAATGTAGTTGATTAGAGTCTATATAGATCATTCACTTGCAGAGTATAGATATATTTCACTAAAGATGAACAGATTTTAATTATTCCCCGACTAATCTCATGGTTCCAGAAACATTTCGATATTGACTCGTGGAAATCAAATTCTATTTAAAGCTCCAATCATTATCGAATTAATACCATGATTTCTTGTCGCACAGATAACAAAGATATCCTAAACGTGAAATCGCAGTACAATCTTTAAGGTCAGATATGATTCAAAATATGAATACTATAGAATATACCTTTGAAAATTCCTCTCTGATCCATATTACCACATGCAAGTTGTTCAGTATTCTCAATTTCTTGAACGAATTCTGGCTTTCTTTTACGAGGCGCTCACGATATTTAACTCTGATATCTTTGCCACAGAAATCTGTTTGCGCTTCGAACTGCTGGATCGCGTCATTCTGAGCTCTCACGTGCATTGATTTCAGTTCCTCATCACTCAGTTTTTCTTTACCTTCGATCTGCAACAAGCAATTCCACTTCTACAATTTTAGTGGCTTTCAAACTGATACATATCATAAATGAATTAATGTTATCATAGTACTGAGTCTATGTTAGTGTATGTATCTGTTTTGAATCACTGTTGCGTTATGTAATGGAAAAGTTTGAATTATGCAGCACACAGACTGAAGACAACTGTATATGTGAAAAGATTGCAGGTGAGGATAGGTACTTCTGTGAACTGGTGCAATTATCTTACTTGGTTCATCGCATCATTGTATATTTTCAAGCTTTTACCCAGAGAAATTTCCTTTCTTGCCTTGGCCCATGTCTTTATCAATAAAAGAAAAGAATTGTCATTATAGCAAATTTCATGACATTTGAACAAGAACTATGATTGGCAGTCTTCAAGAACATACATACCACAGACAGAGTATCCACAGTTGGTAATATGCCATCTTTGAAAGCTTCACTCAAATACACAAGCTGATTCCACAAATCATGACCAGTCAGGGCATTTCCATGATGATATTTCTTCTTCACATTGACTGGATGAACTCTTTCAGCCAACTGTTCGACATATACCAAAAAGTCTCTTAGAGATATCTGGATAATATATACAGTAGTGACTCGTAAATAAAAATGAAACAATCCAGTGTGAGTGACAAAACTAGGGCACTATGCATAAAAAGATTTAAACATCTCAATAACATTCCATTATGCCGTCGCAGACATGGAAAGCAACAGTGACTCAGAACCAACTGCTTGAACGACTCCAAATAAACGTTCGAAAGAACAAATTCCTGCAAACTGTGACAGTGCATTAAACTACAGGTTTTGATAAGTTAAAAGCTAACCTCGGTTGTATCCCTCGAAGTTCCTCTGTGTCACCTTAGTTCCAGGATGAGGGAGAAGGAAGCATTCAAGGTTTTCGAAGCTTGAACGAAGATTTCTCCTTACTTCGTTGAGCTCTCTCCGACGGGATGGCGCAAGGAAGTCCCTTAAATAGGATTCTCCTCCATCAATTCCATAGGCATCTTCATCACAGTGTTCCCAATCTCTTATTAGGAACAAAAGATCCTGTGTAAAAAAGATGATAAATGGATCAAATGTTTAAGTTTACATCAGTAGACCGTTAATCTCCTTCCAAGGAAGGGATTCCCGATGAATTTATTTACCGTAAATTAATGTAAGCCGCACTAGAACATAGGGTAGCCTACGCGATCTGGGGCCCCCTATTTGAAAAAAAGTAACCTATAACCTATTCTTGCAAGTTTTCATAGCGCCTAGTCAAGAGCCTTTGGAGTTATGGGCGAACGAACATCAAAACACACACACAGTTTCTCCCTCATATGAGAAGAGGATACCTGCGAAGAAGTACCCGCCACCAAACTTCTGTATGCTAAGGGAAAAATGTAAGCCATCCCTGATTGGATGCCCCCCTTGATTGTAAGCCGCATGAAACGAAGAAAAAAAACAATGTAAGCCGCGGCTTACAATCGAATTAATACGGCATGTGAAATTATCGATATTAGTAAGATTTATTTATAAGGAAATAAATTTAACACATGAATATACATACTGTTTTGTTCCATCCGATTTCCTTTGTTCATCGAATCAGAAAACTTGCAACGCTGGCTGTGATCATCAAAGTCTCGTTGAATACTTCTTATATCGACTTTAATGTTAATGATTAACAATACAAGAATATGAAGTTCCTCTTTCCTATACACCAAAGTCTCTTTCTCTCTATACTTTGCTATACACTAGTCGAGTCCAAGTCTAGATTTAGGCACAAAACTATAATTGTTCTGCAATTATAATAAAGGTTTTCGAATATACAGTTTTAATAAGTGATTTGAGTTTATCGTAACCTAGTATGAACAACCCCTTTTCAATTTAAGTTATCGCTCGTCGTCTCTGATGGCCTTTGATCTAAGGTTAACCGTTACTATTTGTACATTGTTAGCCTGGATTTTAATCATTTTTTTACCTTAATATTTACATCATTTC
Source organism: Halocynthia roretzi (assembly GCA_013436055.1). NCBI lineage: Eukaryota > Metazoa > Chordata > Ascidiacea > Stolidobranchia > Pyuridae > Halocynthia > Halocynthia roretzi. The sequence continues at coordinate 35,732 of QRAM01000295.1, read as the reverse complement.
AATTATCACATCTTGATCAAATACTTCAATTAATATCTTTTCCATATTGTACCCATTGAAAAAGCTGGAATTTTTCTATCATCCTACCATAATAATCACATCATTTTTCAACACTATGTTGCTAGTAGAATAGTTTTCAGAGAACTATTCACAATTCTACCATCTCACTGTATCAAGCGATGGTTAATATTCAACTAACTTCTCTTTGTTCATGAATACTCCTAACGATCTCTTATTGACATTGATTGAGCACGGAGCAATTCATGCATCAATGCGGTATATACCATATCCAGTGAAATATTTAGGGGAAATGAACTTATAGGAATAAGACTCTACAAATATGACAATATGAAAAAAGTTGGTAAAGTCAAATATAACAGCTAGAAAGTGCTTGTGGTATATACGTAATGATAAAGGCAAGTCGCTTTGCTTCCAATAAACTTTAGTTCAGCGTCATGGGTGGATTATGAAAGATGAATTTTCTCTATAAATTTTGATTAAGAAAGGCTGGAAGAGTTAGATTTAAGCATATAATATACACCATGCATATTTTAACCAAATAATAAAAAATTCATATAATAAAAATCTAAATTACTTGAAGAAACAGCATTGGAGGCAAATTGACATGAATTCTAGCAAATTAAGAGAAATCATTGTTGGATTGAAAAACCTAATCATTCATTAAATCTTAGTCAACATTTTTCACCTGATAGTGCTCGTAAACAGAATATGCTATAATGCAAACAGCACTGCAAGCAGCGACTGTACCGGCAGCTAATACAACTGTGCTTGGAGAAACCCTAGCAATGCTTGCGATATTCTCTACTATACCTTTGATATCAGATTTATGTTTATTCAACTGCACCGTGAACTTTTTTATGGTAAGAAGGCTTGTAACAATCATGGGACCCACTGTTTTAGCCAATTCCAGCAATTTTTCCCAGGTTTCGTCACTCACTACAGGTTTATACTTTTTCCTCTGCTCATTTTTTACCTCAACATCACGGTATGGTTGCATGAGATTTTCTCTCGCCCTGGATTTGAGATCTTGCATCATTTTATCATCAAATGAATGACAGCCTTCACTGAGTTCAGTTATCAGTTCTTTCTCTAGTTTATCATGACTTGCTTGAAGTTTTTCGGGAGGAACATAGAAATCGTTCAATGCCTAAAACCATTTAAATTTCACAATATCAATTTAATACAACCAGAGTATTGATGAAATTTATTCGATATGTTCGCCACGAAGCATAGCTTGTCCATTTTCTTTCCATAGCTTCTTAGGATTAATATTAAATTGGCCTGAGAATTAGTAAACATCTTTCCAAAATACTTTTAAGGGTATGCTATATTCGAGGGATTCGATGGATCTTTGTAATTAGTCATTGTCCTATGTTAAAAATCTATTCAAACTAGAGGTGGGTATGCTGGTTCTTAAAATCGAATTTAAAGAAAGTTCTCAGTGACTTGATTTAGATTAACTATTGTGGACATCAACAAAAACAGACTCACCTTATCCATTATATCTGTATACTTGACTTTCAAAGATTCCAAACTTTGTTCCTCAATTTCTGTCAGGTGATGCTGTGTAAGCAAAGTATTCATTTACAACCATTCAATCACTCCTAAAGTTGGTGCATCATGTTTGTTATTCAGTTGTTATTGAGATAATTTCAAATGAGCGCTACACATGCTTTTTTTATATCAGTTGGCCTATGGAAAAATTGGCTTCATTTAACATTATCTCACTTGAAGTGTCACCTTCCAAGTACCTGTTTACGATGTTATGTGGGGACCTACAGTATAGAAAACTAATGGTACCAAGAACCTTGTTCCTTTCATTGACATTGACAGAGTCTTCACATTCTTCATCCAAAATCTTCATAAACTTTGCACGGTACTCTGGCGCCAGCTCGCCGCATCTTTGACTAACATATTTCTCAAACATGTCAAAATAGCTATCTCGAAGAGAGCGGTGATTATTTGCCAATTCCTTCTCGTCGATATACAGTGGCAGGAACTGATAATGATCGAAGGAGAATAAATTTTAAAATGTAGTTGATTAGAGTTTATATAGATCAGTGGTTCTCGATCGCCGGCCCGCAATAATTTTCGCGCCGGTCCGTAGAGAAGACATTGACATTTGTATACTTCAATTATAAAGCGACATGCCGTAACCAAACGGGTTTTGTATATCTTCTCAACGAAAATTGAAAACGAATCGTGCTAACATGCAACATGCTAACAAACTTAATATGATTACAAAGACATTATGAGCAAATTTCCCACTGATTTTGAATTAAATTTAAATAACGCTTATCTTATCTTTCATCGTTTCACTACCGAATTATGCTTATACTGTAGTATTATCATAAAACATGTTTAATGGACAAAATGGTTTTGCAACAATCATAGGTCTGTTGATTGACGTCTGAGTTGCCGTCATTTCCCGTATTACTTTCGGTTTCGGTTACTGCTAATAATAACCACGTTTTATGTTACTGGTCCGCAAAGCATTTTTTCAACGTTTACCGGTCCGCAAGCATAAAAAAGGTAGAACAACTGATATAAATCATTCACTTGCATAGAGTACAAATATATTGAACTAAAGCTGCACATATTTTTTATTTATTCCCTGACCAATCTCATGGTTTCAGGAACTACACATTTCGATATTGACTCGTAGAAATCAAATTCTTTATAGTTTCCAAAGTAGTACTGAAATTTGAAAAGAATTTACAAAAGTTTAGCTAACTATTTTCATAGTTCAATGAGGTATTGGTTTAAGTTACTTCCAAAACCTGATTCCAATCCCATCAATATCGAATTAATACCAATCTTTGAGGTTGATATATGATTCAAAATATCAATACTATAAAATATACCTTTGAAAATTCCTCTCTGTATTGCTGAGTCAGTTCAAACATTGCTAGTTGCACAGAGTATTCCGTATCCAATCCAGCCTTCAAGCAGCAATTACACAATTATAACATTTTTGGCATTTTACAACTGCGTTAAACTAATTATTCACACAAATGCTTTGAAATATGTAATTCAATGATTCACAGTATATAAAAAAACATGAAAAACTTTAAAAAAAGCATAGAAGCTGGCTGTTATGGTATTGTCTGCTATAAAACTTATTCATACAGACATACAATGACCGCAAGTCTCAATCCTAAGTTACCACAATTTCTGGGCTATAAGGCTCAATATTTTATTGAATTGATAGATAGCGCCTTATCTTTGCTTGAAAAAAGAAAAAATCACGTAATGAAAAGCGTGTGAAATATGTATTTTTACCTCTGCAAGGTTTTTCAGAATAATCTTTTCCTCGTTTGCTTGTTTGATTTTTGTAAATGAATCCACGATATCTTTTTCAAGAATCTCCATGTGCTCTTTGAAATGAGCAACCTCTGCACCAGCCTCAACCTGATATCTTCTTCGAGCTTTGTCTCGGCAACGATCGTGTTCTTCTTCCAGTTCTTTGGGTTCACAGCAATCGATCTTTAGAGGTATAAGTACATATCTTACACATAAGAGTGACACAGTAAATATGTTTAAAGCAATTTAATATATTACCAAAAGGTATGCGGTGTTATTTTAAATGGATAATAGGGGCATGATTGAGACACAGGATCAAAAACAAGACTAAGGTCCGGAACATAAAGTATGTTTATATCTTTATATTCGAGACGATTTTCCTGAAATGTTACAAAGTGATCGAAAATAATGCTGGAAGATAGTAAAACTATCAAACTAATCATGGGCAATAAAGAAAGATAATACGAAACACTAAAATTTGGGGAATCAAAAGAAAAAAGTCACCTTACTCATCTCCTCTCTATAGACCGACCATAACTCATGGATTTTTTCTTGCGAGAAAATCCTTGCTCTTCTCTGAAACATGAACAGAAATGAAGAGTGTAATTTCATAAAGCAAGAAGAGGTATAAATGAATCACACTATATTATAAGTCCAGTATCCATATTACCACATGCAAGTCGTTCAGCCTTCTCAATTTCTTGAGAGCATACTGGCAGTCCTCAACGAGACGCTCACGATAAACAACTCTGATATCTTCGCCACCGAACTCTGTTTGCTCTTCGAACTGCTTGATCGCGGCATTCTGAGCACTCACGTGCATGGATTTTAGTTCATCATCGCTCAGTTTTTCTTTATCTTTGATCTGCAACAAGCATCAAGGTTGGTATTGGTATATGAATAATCTTCTTTGCGAAGGCATTATGATTCGCAAATCCGTATGTGGAGCATGCAGGTTAAAATGATTTTTTTTTAATGTTTGGTGGTGAAAAGAAACATTCGACACATATGGCACTAGCTTGAGTGTTCGACAGATTGTGCAAGAAAAAAATAGAATTTATCATCTCAACGAAATAACTTTTCTGAAAAATCATTAGAATCATTCTTTGAAATAGTTTTATCAATATGGATTATAAAAACACATGCTACTCCACACTGGAACTCACGAATTGAACATCAGAGAACATTGCTAAAATATTCCCATAGTTTCAAAAGATCTTGTTGAGTAAAAGGAAGGCTTGGTATGTTTCACGATTCAGAGCTTGAATTTCCACTTCCACAATTATAGTGGCTTTCAAGCTGATACATATTATAAATGAATTAATGTTATCATAGTACTGAGTCAATGTGAGATTTTACTCGGCGCTCAGATGAGTAAAATTCTATGACTCAGCCTTGGTTATGTGATCACAACACTGAATGCAGTTTTACAGAATTTGAGCTTCTTGAGAAAATTGGAGAGCAAAAAACTAAAAATATATATAAATTGCAAGACATAGTCGCAATGTTCTACACCAACAGAGTTATTTTATGAGATGAGCTGTTATTGAATACTGGCTGAATTTCTTTTGAACGCTCTCATGATAGAATGTGAACAGACTGTCATTGAGACACCGGAAGGATTACTGCCAACTTCATTTCATTTAATGAGTTGTTAGTGAATAATTGAATTCACAGTTCTTCAAGCAGAGGGCGAAATCTGCTTTGAATCACTATTGCGTAGTGTAATTGAAGAGTTTGAATTATGCGGCGCACAGACAGAGAACAGCTATACAGTAATCCCTCACCTATCGCAATGAGTACGTTCCAGAGCCTCCTGCAATAGGTGAAACTCCGCAAAGTAGAAACCACATATTTAATTAATTATTTGAATATATTTAAACGTATTTTGAACCCATTATAAATCTTTCACATTCTTATTTACCTTTCTGTTTAACACTACCTATTTAACCTTTCCCACAATCAATTGAAAGGTTATTTAATTTTTTTAAACTTTTAGCGCTTAAACATACTAGTACTGTACGGCACAACATTTATCATGAAATAAAATACATACAATATTACATTAAAATACATACAATATAATATTATATAAAATCCGCGATGTAGTAAATCCGCGAAAAGTGAACCGCGATATAGCGAGGGACGACTGTATACGTAAATAGATTGTAGGTGTAAAAAGGTACTTCTGTGAACTAGTGCAATTATCTTACTTGACTCATCGCATCATTGTATGTCTTCAAGCTATTACCCAGAGAAATTTCATTTCTTGCCTTGGCCAATGCCTTTAATCAAAAAAAAATAACTGTCATTATAGCAAATTTCGTGACGTTTGAACGAGAACTATGATTGGCAGTCCTAAAAAACACACATACCACAGACATAGTATCAACAGTTGGTAATTTGCCATCTTTGCAAGCTTTACTACAATACACAAGCTGATTCCACAAATCATGTCCAGTCAGGGCATTTCTATGATGATTTTCCTTCTTTATATTGACTGGATGAAGAACTTTTTCAGCCAACTGTTCGACATATACCAAAAAGTCTCTAGAGATATCTGGATAATACATACAGCAGAAACTCGTTAGCACAATCTTGGGCTACAATGAATATGATCAGAATAAAATAGAATTATAAATAAAATGAAACAATCAAAAATCATGAGTGACAAAACTAGAAGAACTAGGGCACTATGCATGAAAAGGTTCGAGAAAGAATCAAATTATGACGTCGCAGACAAGGAAAGCAACAGTGATTCGGAACCTCCTGCTTGAACGACTCCATATAAAACATTCAAAAGCAACGCAAAAATCAATTATATTGGAAGGTGATTCGTTCAGGTTATTTTTAAGTGTCTCCATGACCACTATTCACGTCACAACATGGAATGAAAGACTGATTTGAAACAGATTCAGCTGTCTTATGAAAGAACTCCAATGTATTTCCTTGTTTGTGTTAAGAGGTTACAAATATACGAGAGTTCTTATCAAAAGTGATGTCACATGAGAGCAGCAGTAATTCATGATTTTTTTTAAATGAAAGGAAAGAATAAGAGAAGAACAAATTACAAGAACATATTCTTGCAAACTGTGGCAGTGCATAAAACTACAGGTTTGAATAAGGTAAAAACTAACCTCGGTTGTATCCCTTGAAGTCTTTCTGTGTCACTTTAGTTCCAGGATGAGGGAGAAGGAAACATTCAAGGGTTTCAAAGCTTGAACGAAGATTTTTCCTCACTTCGTCGAGCTCACTCCGGTGAGATGGTGCAAGGAAGTCGATTAAATAGGATCTTCCTCCTTCGATCCCATAGGCATCGTCATCACAGTGTTCCCAATCTCTTATTAGGAACAAAAGGTCCTGTGTAAAAAAGGTCATAAATGAATGGAATATGTTTAAATTTACAGTTTATACAGATGCAGCATTCCCTAAAACAGCATTACACTAATATTTAGTATTGTAATTGTACCCAATTATCGTTTCGCGAATTGAATTTGCGAAATCAGGTGATGATATAATCTTTTCTAAAAACTTAAAGATATTGGAGGTTTTCGGGAAAAGGATTTTCAACTGTGTATGTTGAATAATGCGGTAAGTTAGTTCGGAAAACATAGAAAAGGGAACTCGGACTTATCAAGAGTACAGAAATATTGTCAAATTACATGTCTATGCATCACCTGAAATGCTTTGTTTTCTTGACCGCTGTTCTTCATGGCTCTTGCATAATCGACGGAAAACTGAATAAGAATTAATGATGAAATAAAAAATACTAAAAAGTACAGGTACTGTCACTTACGCGGGTAGGTAGTACCTGTAAATATTCCAATTCTCTTTCGTCAATTCTTGATTTGATGTTCAGCATGATTGAGGAACTGAGCAACATCGTCCAGGCAAACAGCTTAACATTGTCTTCCTTTGTCATGGTCTGGTCGAACAAACCTTGAGTATCCATCAAAAGAATGGCTATCTGAAAATGTATAGTTTGGCAGAGATTAATTACAATATCTCATAGGACGATTAGTTTCGAATTTTCAACTTAAGCAATTGGTAAAGTCCAATCTTTTCGCCCATAATGGATGAAAAATTGATTTACAAATGGCTACTGACTGCTATTTCACTTCAAATTCAACGAAAACGATGCTTTAGTTGATTGATTATACCTTTAATATACCTGGATATACCAAGGAAAAAGCTCTCATGTGTGTATATATATTCATTTTATAAACCAGGAAGTGCTGTTGAATAATATAGAGTTACTTCTTATGATGGCTAGATCTGATTTGAATCACTCTTCCGGTTCTGTGCTCAATATGTTTGAATAAGTCACTGCCTGCTTGAACTTGTGATAGGATATTTTAATTGTAGTTCTTTAGAGAGGTTTATGGGTTTTAGAGGGTTATGAAGACATTTCAATCAGCCTGGTATCGTTCGACATGAGAGGGGACCGAAATAAATAAATGGAGATACAATCGAAACAACCTTTTGTATATAGATACTTAAAAAATTTCGAGATGTTCCCAAGTGCTTTCCCTCTGTTTTTTTTATTGTAACAAAAATCCACATAAAAAGGTTCGTTTCAATCATCTAATTATTATACAGTATAATGGTCACCTTCTCATTTGATCCCGGTTTCTCAAACTTGAATACTTCATTCCATATAATGATTCCTTTGGTATGTGCATTCCTTCCAGGTCTCCATTCCATGGAGTTTTGAGCTGCGGTATCATCATTCCCAATCCAATCAGGATTTTTCCACTACAAAGCATAACAGATCAAGACAAATGATAAATAATTTCCTGGGTCAATCTTAGCTGGTCAAGAATTTCAATTCACATCTGGTCCTAAGGGTGTTTCAAGAAAGAGACTGCACATATTCATGTGAAATTACCCCAGATTGCTGCATATAACTTATCAAGAAATTCATTAGGAATGATTTTCCAGTTCGAAGAGGTCCCGCAATAGAAACGACAGCGAGATGATGGTCTTTCAAGTCTTCTTGAGTGAGTATAGAATAAAGAGCATCTAAATCCAATTCAAGTGCTCCATTCTCAGTCTCCTTAGTTACTCGAACTGACATCGACACTGCAAAAAAGTTGATGTTAAAAAAAGGTAATCGATGTATCGCTTTATTACAATATCGACTTCGAGAATTTTTTAACGAGTTTCAAATCTTGGGGTAGGTCCTTTCAGCAACCTGTAAAATTATGAAATAGAGTTGCAGTTATTACGACGCCAAGTCACTCGACTAAATAACTTGAGCATCATGATAATTTCCAGTGATACCGTCCACCGGTTTTTTATAACAATGCCCATGAAGGAATTGTTTTTGAATCTTAGTAAATGGTTTTTACGAATTTTCTAGAGAATTATAGATGAATGATATTGTTAAAATGTATAAATGCAATACAGCTAATCCCTAGAGAAGTGCTACAAAAACAGAAGGTGATGGTTTCCAATTCAGGAAACATCAATCTTAAGATAGATCAAATAATCAGATAAATTTATTAACCAAGCCGTAACTATTGGCAATGCAAATCACTGTGATCAAAACCGTGGTTCCCTGACAGTATAATATTACACATGCACACGGATGCCAAAGATTCAGTCCTGCATGGGGTGGTATTTTATTTGGCCATTTTTCTGTGTGAATTATTCTACCTCCAAAATTTGATAGTTCTACACAAGTACAATTTAGTTTCTTCATAGAACAGCACCCCATCAGGAAGCGTTGCATTGAAATTTACTACGTAAAATATTATTGATATTAGTAAAATTTATTTACAAGCAATTAAATTAAACACATGCATGCACATACTTTTTTGTTCAGTCCGATTTCTTGTTGTTCATTGAATCAGAAAACTTGCAACAACGGTTGACAATACCAGAACATGAACTTCCTCTTTCCTGTACACTAAAGTCACCAGCGAAAAGTGATCACGCACTTCGTATCACGCAATTCGCGACAATATTTAGAAATTTCACTTTGACTCCCTGACCCTTTACAGAAATAATAATGGTATTGATAAGTTCTTTGAAGCTCCCTACATCATTTGAAACAAAAATGGAATGAAAAAAAAATATTCTAGGAGAATATCGAAATCCAAAGATGCCACCCCAAAAAATTTTTCTTCGCCCCAAGGGCCAGGCCTCAATTAGAGTTTGGCTCAAAAGTTTCTTTACCCATACACAAACGTATTCTGGAAATATCGTGACAGGTTGTTTGTTGTGTACGTGGTTTAAAACGCAGAAAACTGATTTTTTCACCCCTAAAATCAGTTTTCGGGCCCCCGTTATCTACGGTGAAAAGATCAAACAGATTAGTGCTAGGCAGTCCAATCTTTTTTGCCAAAGCTTTCACTTCAGCTATGAAATCCCTATTTCCACCCTTGGCAGACTTTTTTCCTTTTTCATTTTGCTTGTTCTTGCTGATTTTTGAATCTTTGTTTTGTTGGTGAATCTCGAAAGCTGATTTACATTCGGTAATCACTACATCACTTTCGATTACCATCCCATTATTATTTTCTTCTGCACCTTCCCATGTAATGTTTACGCCACTCGAGTCAGTGCCTTCTTCAAGAGCAGAAATCTTCACCTCGCCACTGAAAATCTGACAAGTTTCAGAATAAGCGAATTCCAGAACCTCTTTTGACCGCAAAATCCATTTTTGGGCCCATGTACTCACACACCTCTGAGCGATTGGAATTTTGCCAAAAAGATTATTTGTTAATTCGCTAATAGCTTCTGGGAAATATAATGGATGTGGGATTTCGAATTGATCACCTATGACAGCAAAGAAATATAAATATTGCTTTTTTATCACCCCTAAGATCGGAATGAGCGTACGTTCTGGAATGAGCGTACGACAACGATCAGAAAAAGCAATTCCCATCAGCAGTGATTTTTATGGTATGATCGGGTTTTTCATCCCTTCTACGATAGGTATGATGTTCAAATATTCACACTTCGGCCGAGTCTACGACATAAAGCTAACATAGGTATATGCTGCAAAGGTCTAAAATCCACTTGTTCACCTATTCTTTCATGGGTAATTTCAACATCAAATTCCGATAAAAGTGGAACGTTGCCCTGCTCTATTATTTCAATAGGATTCTCTTCAGAAATTTGATTTTCGAATACATCTTTTGTGCTTTGAATGTCACCTGCTTGCATTGTTATATCATCATCCATTTTCACAGTATTTGAAATAGTTTCCTGACAAATGACTGACTGAATCTGACACTTTTAGGTGGTTCCATATGACCTGTCCGTTTTCTTCCAACTTCCCTTCCTCGTTTTAACATTTTCTCTGTATTGTCTGACTACAGTCTGGTTGCTCAGCCATAGTCCTTTTTCCTGAATTTTTGATTAACAAATCTTGTATTTACAACAATTACTTAATTGCGATTAAATTTAAGCCAATCCAAAATTGGTCGCATAACCATGAAAAGAAACTAGACTATGATTGCCGCTGCATGGATAAGTGCGAAAGATGCTGAAAAGAAATACTGAGGCATCATTTAAAAATGTCAGGATAAATTCTGTAAAATGTTGAGGTAGCAGCATACTAAGAGGAAAACTTGTTCGCACAAAACACTTGGCTCAGATTAACGTTATTCTCTTTTGATGAAGTAGTATTTCTGTGGTTTAGGATACTGCAATATTCCAGGAACAGCTTCATAATCAACACTTCCTTTTTCTGGTCTGATAACATATTTCTGCAAAATGGCTACAAAAAAAAGGAACAATTCTTGTTTCGCAATGGCCATCCCAGGACAGATTCTTAAACCGCCACCAAATGGGACAAAAGCATCCCTCATGATGAATTTCCCATTCTGTATAAAGTTGAACAAAATTTATTTCTTAGGAAAAACTGACAATGAACATTCATTGTATGTATACACAAAGTTATTGCAATTTTACAGTAAATATGAAAAGACAAGAATACCAACCTCATCTAGAAAATTTTCTGGGTCGAACTGTGACGCATTTTTCCATTGATCTTCTTGGAAATGTGAGGAATAATGATTTGGAATTATTGCAGTTCCCTTCGGTATATGGTAACTTAATGTAAAAATAAAAAAAAATCAGTGGCTATTATTAATTCGGAATATCGTTATTAAATTATTTATCAAAAATACCCCTGGAATTCAACATCACAAATAGGAATATGCAGCAATCCAACAGCAAGAATGCTTGAGAACCGCTGTATTTCATGTATAGTAGCTTCAGTATACGGCATTTTAATTCGATCTTCAAATTTTGCTTGCTTGTCGAACCCCAACACTTCATCGATTTCATCTTGTACTTTTTTCTGCACGTCTTTATGATCTGCCATGTACAGCATTGCCCAACGAAGGGTAGTTGCCGTAGTATCCCCACCAGCGATGAAAAGATCAATGAGTGTAGCACGTAGACCATGCTCAGTGTAAACAGGCTTACCAGAAGCTTTTTGTGTTTGAAGTTTGATCAGATAATAATCGATGAAGTCTCTCGGAGCTTGTGGATCCAAATTCTTCTTATGAAACTCGACTTCTTCGCCACAAAATTCCATCAGCTTTTCTAATTTTTCTTTTACGTTCCTTGCAGAACGCGGTATCCAAATCTCCTTTAATATTGGTACTATGCAAAGGAGGAAAAAAGGATCCTTTAATGCCTCAGTATTCTGCACATAGTCATTGTTGATGCGAATCAGTCTTTTCATTTTCTCATTGTCATATTCGTATCTATCACCGAATATGAATGAGGCAATCACATTGAGAACTGCAATGTTGATGACAGAAAATGGGTCGAAAGGCTTTGCCTCATCTATAACGTTGTTAATCTCTCGCATCATATATCCAGATTCCACTTGGATAATCTGCTCAATTCCACGGCGTCCCATGCCAATTTCTCTCATGACGGTGTGGAATAGTTTACGGTGAGCACTCCAAGATGGTCCATATTCATTATCAAGTATTCCTTCTTGCTTCTCGCCATCCCATTTAACTCCAACATTTAAATCAAGCTTTCCTCTGTCACAAAACTCTTTTCTTCCAAAGAGATCCTTGATTTCCTCGAATCCATTCACCAAGACCACATCAAAGTGAAATAATTTCAGACTAACGATGTTTCCATATTTCTTTGCTAACTTCATCATCCCAAAATGGCGCATTTCCGTCAGGTAATGTGTACTTCCAATGCATGGAATACCCAGAGGGCCAGGAGGAAAATTCTTTGGCCTAGTTCTTGACTTATACAGCAGATACAACAAAGGGGTGAGCAAAAGGGCTAGCAAAACAGATGTCAGAGAGAATTCCATATTCTATTATACGAACAATTTATATTCTGTTTAGGCTGAGAAGTCCTGTTACAAAGAGAAACAGTTTAAGCACATGATAAAAAAAGAAGTGAAATTATTGGATGTACACTATTAAAATTGATGAAATAAATCATTGTTCTAACATAACTACCTTATCCCCTTAAGTTATCGAAAGTGACACACGGAATAACATGAGATTTCCGCTTTCAGATATGACATTCAAATAAATCTAGCTTCTTTTAATTTCAATTCCAACTCCAAGCCAAAATATGAGGCAGACCGCATCCACGTTTAATGTAGATCACAAACACTATATCATACACCACCACTACCAGCACCATATGTTTCCATATTTGTTTACATTACACAGTTTCTCCTTTATTTATGAGATTACCATCTAGCGGTTGAAATTTTTACATAAATTACCTTTTGTAAGTTATTGTACTTTGCCATCTAGCGGTTGGAAGTTTTTACTTCACATAACGGTGAAAAATGATTCAACAGTGACATCTAGCGATTAAATTTCTGTTACCTGACTTGACGAGCATAAATGATCCAACAGAGACATCTAGCGGTTGGAAGTTTTTACTTCACTTAACGGTAAAAATGATTCAACAGTGACATCTAGCGGTTGAATTTTTTTTATCTGACTAGACGAGCATTAATGATCCAACAGAGACATCTAGCGGTTGGAATATTTTCACTTCAGTTAACTACTATAAATGACTCAGCATAGACATCTAGCGGATAGTATATTCTACCTCAATTAACCAAAATAACAATTACAGCATTATCACCGTATCCGCGAGTAATATGTTCCAGTATTCATTAGAAGTTCATTTATAAGCGTTAGGCGAAGTAAAAATTTCCAACCGCTAGATGTCACTGCAGGATCATTTATAACTGTTAAGTAAAGTAAAAACTTATAACCACTAGATGGCAAAATACAATCGACGATTATAACTGACTTCTAATGATCCAATCACGATAAAATCAGCACATAGGAAGCGTAATACATAAACTAACATTCCCTGAAAAAAATGGGTCAATTCATAATAACTTGCTGACCAATTGCCGTTCCACTATATACGACACGCCAATGACTGCAGAATATCATAGCGAATCGATACATTCAAGTCTCATATGTACAGCAAACTAACGGATCATATGAGGCTTATATGTATAAATTCATTATAAAATTCTACATTCATTGCTATGTCATATATATTCGGACGGCAATTGGTCTGCGAGTTATCAAGGGTTGTTCAACGCAGTGTCACTCGTTACAGCCGACCCGAAATAGGTATTCGAGTTTCGAAATAGATTTTTCCGGGATTAACCTAAATCAATTGATCCAATATTTCTAGGGAATGTTAGTTTATATATTACGGCTCATATGTGCTAATTTCAGCATGATTGGATCATTATAAGTGCATTTATAAGCAATTGGTGACATAAAAAATTCTAACCGCTAGATGTCGCTGTTGGATCATTTATAACCGTTAAGTGATGTAAAAACTTCCAACCGCTAGATGACAAAGTACAATCAATTCTTATAATAAACGTCTAACGTTCCAATCACGCTAAAATCAGCACATCTAAGACGTTATACATAAACTAACATTCCCCTGAAAAATTCGGTCGATTGATTTAAGTCAACCCCGAAGAAATCGATTTCGAAACTCGAATACCTATTTCGGGTAGGCCGTAACGAGTGACCCGCGTTGAACAACCCGTAATAATTTGCGGACCAATTGCCGTCCCACTATATATGACACACTAATGAATGTAGAATTTCATAACGAATCTATACATATAAGCCTCATAGGCACAGCAAACTAACGGAATCTGTTATCCCCTTTTTAAGTCACCAAGCACCTAGTTACTTAATATTAACTTAAAAAGAGGATAACGGCTCTCGTTAATTTGCTGTGCATATGAGGCTTATATGTATAGATTCATTATGAAATTCTACATTTATTGTTATGTCATATATATTGGGTCGGCAATTGGTCCGTGAGTTATTAAGGGTCGTTCAACGCGGGGTAACTCGTTACATCCGACTCGAAATAGATATTCGAGTTTCGAAATAGATTTTTTCGGGGTTAACCTAAATCAATTGATCCAATTTTTCCAGGGAATGTTAGTTTATGTAATACGGCTCATATGTGATAATTTTAGCGTCAGTGGATCATTAGAAGTTAGACCGGGACCAATCCATTCTAACTTGATAATTCTGACTTGAAAAGTTGATTTTACAAATCCATACTGATGTCATTAACATAACCTAATGATCTTGTAAGCGGAAGTGTAGATTGAAGATGACATACGGAAGACTATACGAGATAATTTTCAACCAAACTGCTGTGCAATTTAGGCTTTCATGCATATTTGCACAGTTAACAGAGTATCAAAATGACCTCAAACAAAAGTTCTGCCTTATGATAAGATTCCAGTAGAGTATTATGTACACTTTTAAAGTTTACCGAAATCTTCTCTACATCCTCAAAAAGTACTTAGGGAGACTCAAATATCTTCAACACTGATCAGCATGTACACATTAATCCCACTCAAGCTTGTTTATTTGATCGGTTATTTGATATATAGCGTTGTTAGTATAAACATATTGCGAATCACCAATTGATATAATATTTTTTTTTCTGTTCTCCGCTTCCTTCCTTACCATTCTGAAATAGTAAAATATACATTAAATGTGTGTGCGAGATCTTATCACTCGTATTTTAAATTACACTTTCCCATCATCCGAAGTATATATCCTATCTTAGAGCTACACTCATATATTTTATACTTTTAAGGTGAAACATTTGGTTTACCATAGAAAAATATATAATAAGGTTAGAGAGAACTGTGCTTGAATCTTGAATAATATTATCATGCATAACAGACAATTTTTTTTGACAATTTTGAGCTATAAAATCATACCGGGCATTGGAAATTGAAGCTCAGTCAGAGATATGGATTAGATTTGAAGCTGCCAAAAGAATAGACTTGACTTGTGACTCGACTCGGGACAAAAAATTTTGTGACCAGATTTTATTATCCAATGTAAACATGAACTGCTTGTAGAACTCAGACTCACATTCCTTTTATTGTGACATTTCTTGGGTCGTAATTACAGGAATGAACGTAGAGCGGTTAGTAACTGATAACTCTCGATTTAGCTTACCTATGGACATTCCTTTGAACCCCTCTTAATGTAAGAGCCATCCTCATTTACACAACCGCACTGCGATTCTGTTACACATGAGCTGCCTTCTTTGTAGTACCCGGCATTGCAAACGCAGTCTTCAACTATGGGACCAAGGCAACTGAAGAAATGTGAGGCAGTGTTAGGTTATCGGGTAATTTGACTAACATCGTTGGCTATATTGTAGCGTTCAGGTCTATATCGTGGGAATGAATCAAAGTACATATCATGTCATTTCCTTTACATGTGTAACAATGATACGTCGGATATGATACGTCGCATAGTGCTGACTATGTAGCAATAAGCACTGGTTATTTCAGTAGTAAAAAATTGTCTAACTACAGTTGGGTTTTGGCAGTCTTGGCTTCCCATAATACACTAACAATTCAAGATGTCTCATCAGTTATACAGATGAGGAGTCAGACTGCACAGGGGCAAAAAGAGGCAAGGAAGGGCAAGGAACTAATAATAACTTATCATCCAATAAATCAGATTCTAAATTACCTTCGTTTAGCTATGATCCTATTTATGATAATTATAAAATTTAAACTCAATGATCACAAGGTCAACTTCATCATTAATTTTCATATATGGAAAATAAATTATATAAATTAATGGTATTATATATAAAAGCTTCGTGAGTTCAAATATTTGGTTTGAAAAAACACTGTAGATTCCAGACTGCACATGTCACTGAAAAAATCAATCATGAATGCAGACGAAGGAAGTGTCACTCATGCTTAATGTGTGGGGCTTGAAATATGTGAATGTCTGTGACAAAAGTTTACTAACTAAGTTATTTTGATTTCAAAATGAAAGTTTTTTTGATTTTATGAGTTCATCCCTAGGCCTTACCGTGCTGAAATTGTTAAATTTTGGTATCTGAAATGTGATCTCCGTTATAAACATAATAAAGTTCAAAAATATTAAAACTAATCACCTTGCAGCAACATCACGGTACTGACAAGTATTCTGGCAAGATCTAGTACATTGCAGTGTGGCGTTATCAGGACATACCGGTTTGTGAAGTGGCAGGTCATCTCTCCAGTTGCAAACCGGGAATCCCATATCACGGCAGAATGCAACTACGACTGATAAAGTCTGTAAATATAACGTGAAGCAGCCGTATTATATTTCGAATTTCCGGGAACTAAATATACTTATATACTTTAAGTATGAGAAGTGTAGGAAAATGACCATGTTAAGAAGATACACATAGATAGCAGCCCATAAAGTTTTGGGATTTCTAACGACCGGTAATCTAGCACTTGTGTTACAAAAGGATTTCTTCAAGGTTTTGTGAACTATATCTGCTCCGGTATGTTATTACTGATCATAATCTTCAAGATTCTCTTTAATTCTGAGTTTTGACATTGTAATATTTACAAAATTGAGATGGAAATTCAGTTCAAATCTCTATATTTCAGAGTGCAAGGCTCTCTCCTTTCCTTTTTTTTCCCACACCTAAGTAACTACAAATTTTACAAACCACAACTTTTTCAATTACTTACTGAAATACGAATTTAGAAATTATTAGGTCTTGAGTTTCATTTTTTCCAAAATAATTCTATTCACAGGAAGATATAACAGCAATGTTTGAGCAAAATTAAGATTAAGATAGGGAGGCAATTCCGAGAATTACTGAATATAACTTATTATAGAGCTACGCACTTACTGTTAACACGTTAAAATTCAATTTTGTAAAATCCAAATCTAAATTTTACACAATGTTTATGAAGACAACCCCTCGCACGGAAAATCGAAAATTTCTGGTGATTGTGAATTGTGTCTTGGATTAAAAGTCATACTCAGTCAATAATCTCCACCTACTTCATAAACGCTCTTCTCAGTGCCGAATGAACATGAATCCGACCGGCATGAAGTATGGAGTTCATCTAGAATATCCTTCGCCGCGGAATAGCATTGTGAAAACGGTCCTTTGGTGTCTATGATGGAGCCACAGTACTTCTTGCGGGACCTAAATAAAGAAAACGGATGAGATATCCATGGAGCCTTATTTCAACACATGAAGTCAAGACCGAGTCTGGTAAAGTTATGCCTCAAGTGGATTTCCCTTTCTCCCTTGTAGACCTTTTTTTACACTTATAATTTACCTAAACTCCATTATTACATCATATGAAAATCTGAGTTACTAGTTAGAATCACGACTCTTTCAATCTATTCTATGATATCGTACTGTCACAATATGTAGATGATCTGGGGATCTGGTACAAGGGACCATGGCTACGAAACAATGACTACAGAGTCAATGTCAGCTTGGCGTCGTGCTGACCTGTCAATCCGACTCAAAGCAAATTATGACGGGCCAAATACCTAATTAGTATGGGTGCATTCATAATGTGTGAAATAAATAAATAAAAACACAATATAAAGGCTTAGAGCAGGGCTTCCCAACCATAGTGTGCTGTGGAACCCTTAAAAAAAATTCTGGGTCCCGTGAACCCCCAAGCGCTGATTTAGCCAGGGATTTTTTCGGGATGGTCATAATTATACAGAATAACAACTTTCATGAAATGCACCATTTTAATATAATTCAACATTTTTTCTGAGGACCCCTGTAATCGCGCTGTGGACCCCAGTGGTCCACCTCGACCCCTGAAGTAATGTTGCCACCCAGTGTTATGAATACGTACCATTTCTTATGCTGCTTCGAAGCGCATCTTGGCTGGACCAAGGGCGGGGAGGCACACTTTCCAATTGTATACTCGGACACAAGTTCTTTAAAACTAGACGGAGTATCTCCGTTTTGCATTTTCATACTGTGTTTGTCAGATGACCCATAATATCCACACAATCCATTGACCTAAGTAAACAATAGGAGAAGTGCCAACAAATCATCTAGAAAATTGTTATGGAAAAATACCAATTAATTGCCATTTTTAATATTACTGAGTACTGGAAATTTCTGTTCCAGTTAAAAAATGAAATTTCTTACTTCCTAGGTTATGAAGCTAGAGAATTTGGAATTTTGTATTTCATCAGGCCAGTCTTAACCCCTTTTATCCCAGTGCCCACTTTCTGATATTTGTTTGGGCATTTTATAGCTAAAGGTCATATAAATCATTATATCAGGAGTCTCTGAAATACCTCGTGCATAAAAGTGCTTGGTACTTTGACAGAAATCGTATGGCCATTGAATTCTAGCTGAACACCAGTATTGATAAGAACAATGGTGGAAGAAACAGTGTGCCATATTGCAAATCTTGATGAAGCCATGTTGGATACTGCCACACCATTGACCTAAAAAAGGGAAGAAAAACAAAATTGGAATAGTGCTTACAGCCAGCTATTTCTGAGAGTGCCGAACATCACCTATCCAAAGTCGATCAAACATATTGCTAGCGTTCAACATAGTTTTATATCTTTCATTTTGAAATAAAATAATATTGTTTGAAGAAATCCATTTAATTGCCAGTTTAATTTCTCATTACTTTTTCTTTCTCAAAAGATGCACGGACTGAAGATTATTACACTATTCCAATTCCAATTCGAACAGCAATGATTTCTATCTTAAGTTGTTGAAATAAAATATCCCTACAACATTTCCAAGTATGAACTTTATGATAACCAATGTTACAGAGTCAACGGTCCTTCTCACCATATTTTCCAAAATATTTTTCCCGCAATTTTTGCTTCATGTAACCCTTACACACTAATTGTACAGTCGAATACTTTTGCTAGATTCAGAATAGTATGTGTTTATTGGGTAGTACTATCGAAAACACGATATATACCTTCACGATTCTTTCCTCATCAATCAATATATTCCAAGGTCCAGCAATTCTTATTCTTGCATTCTTTCCGCTCATTTCAGATGTGATCGAAAACCATCTCTGATCTGACTTCGCAAGCCAGGGAGTATGAGATAAGACGTACCTGCAAGTTCCGCCTTGGAACTGTTTCATTCCTCCATTGAACATGAGGTAATGAGAACGCCAGTTCACGCAAATTGCTCTTTCTGAAAAAAATATAACCTCAATCAATGAATAATATCTATACAAACAGAGCACTCGCCTGAGAAAATAACAATCCTTAAGTTTCAATCCACGCACCATGCTCACTAATTTGTAATTGACTACATATGCTTACATATATGTACAGTCACACAATTAGGACTGTGTATAATTAAAATTTCAGCTATTTCAAGTTTAAACAATCAACACGCCCCTAAACCTAAACTCGATTATTCAACTATATCACACTTGTAACCCTTACTCTCCATTCAGAAAACACCAAAACCTCATTTACATGGGATAAGTTCCTGTTATGCCACATATGTAAAAATTGCTTGATGTACGAATAACATTAACAAAGAAGTCTTTGTGCAATCAAATACATTTTACTCACTTGGGCAACTGCCTAGATTCACACAAGTCGTGTCCACCAAATCCGTTTGAAGCATAGTACTTGGACATTGGCAGCCCTTGCCTAGATCGCAATTATTGGAGCATGGGAAGGCAGGGTAGCCGTAAGTCTCCAAGCAGGTTTTAGGACACTCCGAAAGACACGGTACAGCAACCTTCGGTGATTCGCAACTTTGTACTATAAAATTGTAATAATATATATTAGTCAATATTGAAAATAACATGGTCATCAACAGATTATTATTTCGAATATGGTAAGTTTCTGAATTTTCATGGCATGTCACTCATTTCATACTTCAATATCCATCCAGGATAAAGGTTGGCATGCTTCTCTCTACGAAGTTGACTCACACATCTATGAGCTTCTAATAAGCAATAATCAATAAAAAAAAACTAATTACTAAATAATGAAACCTATTTATACTCAAAAATAAAATTATTATTTAGACTAATAAAATAATTGTTACACAAAGAAAGTAGAAGATATTCCTGAATTTTGTGGTATGTTGTTTCATAAATGTTCCCGAACAGTTACTCAACTCTTATTAATCGAATTGTAATCTTGTCAAGCATGTTTTTCTCTCAAAAATGTATCAATAAATTCGTGAGGATGTCTGCGAGTCACGAATAGGCCTAGCTCTGATCTACGATAGGTGTCGTGTAGTGAAACTCACCACAGTCGGATGGTTTGACACACGTCACGTCCACCTTGGAAATTTGCACCATACCATCTGGGCAAACACATTTCAGAGAATCCAAGAAACTTCTGCTGCATGGATTCGTGCCATCAAGGTCGTTACAAGTTTTTGGACAATCTCTGACGCAGGGAGTGTATACCATGGGTGGATGACATTGTCCTTTTGAAAAAAAGGTAAAAGTAATGAATGTCATTAAACACTGAAACAGGGCTTGGTTTCCAATATAATTTGAAAATCCGTATATTTGAGTATGATGTAAGACCATGTTTTCATAAGGAGGTGAATCTCTTCAACAAGAATAAGAAAATCTAGATATTAGCTAAAAATATTTTCAAATTTCCAAATGACATACGAGAGTCACAATAGGTACTGTACTGTATAGAATGTATCCTGTTTGCTTCTGTAGTAAAATATGGAAGTCTTCACATCCATTCCCTAAATAAACTCTCAACGAATGAGTATAGATGAAATTCAAGAACTTGCATAGTTGCATATATTTCTTAGAGAGCAAGGATTCCCAGTCCGTAGTTTATAACCCTGCTACACTACAGTGCAGAAAATGTATTGTAAGAAGTAAGGTACTTACTTATGCATTCGTCGTGATTGTTTTCAAATCCTTTGACGCATTTACACATAACAGTTTTTGATGCAGTACATTCGCATAATTTTCCTTCAGTAGGCTGGAAGATGCTTCCTAGTGAATAAATCAAGACGCTTTGAATAAATAGACAACTTACAGATTGAAATGAATGAAATGTCAAATTGTACCTATTGACACAGATATACCGTCCATTGTGCAACCGCAGAGGCTTTCCGGGATACATTTCCCGTTGTCCTGGAGATAGCCGGAGTCACATACGCATGTATCAACTGCAGTTCCAATGCATCTAAAAATTCAAAAAATACTAATAAGCAGCTTCTCACCATCGGCAATTAGGACATAGGAAGCATATAATCGGCCACTTTCAGCAAAATTAAACTATTGAAATATTATCTTTGGGGTATAGCAGCAGCATCCCTAACTTAAAGATAGAATTGTTGGGTGATTATGTGGAATTTTCTTAGCAAAAAACAAATGGAGAAATTTCTTGTTTACAGGAATGGGAAGGTGGTTATCACAGGGGACAGAATTTTTTTTTCATTGTTTAAGATTTAAAACTGCTTAGCCTTTTTTCCACAATGTCATTGTACACAATTTCCAAATACATTACGTTTCTGAAGCCTTTGGATATGCACAGGTATCAGTGCATGGGGAAGCACATTCTGTGAATGTGCTTTGATCTCCGCAAGTTAATGGTTTGAATCCAAGCTTGGATCTCCAGCCGCAGATACCAATTGCTTCAGCATATTCAGTTAGTGCCTAAGAAATCATATGGATATATTTTAATCTAGTAGAACATTTACGACTATTATGGATAAAGCTTCTCACCAAAATGTAAACATCAAAACTTCCTTTGTAAGCACACACATCTGTAACGCAGGATTCGTAGTATCCAGTAACGTTCACAAGAGCATGTCCAACTATGAAAACTTTATTCACAATCAAAGTACTGCATAACCGCACACTACAAAGGAAAATTGCGATCAAACAAATGCTTAAATGGAAGTTAGTACTGTGCAACAATAAAAGGGAACAAATTCACGGACCAACCATTTGAGAAGAAGAAACATGACATGTTTTTCTCTATGATTTACAATTAGAGTAGAAAAAACGCTGTACCGTATGATGGTTTATAAAAAAGGACCAGTTTTATGATACTTTACACTCGATATTAATTGAATGATTGGTTCACTCATCTAACAATCAACCAAATGAATCTGACACTAAAATCAGCAAACGTTTTTGAACTATTTAGAGACTTACGCAGTGCTTCTATATCTGGAACTGCATGGAGGATCTGGCTGTTTAATATCATCCTTTCCATTACAATCATTTCCAACACGGTGACTATTTGCAAATTGTACAAAATTGGTAGCTTCAACTCCGTTCTGCATTATGAGATCATCTGTGGGATTGGTATTGAAATTCCCACAGATACCACATACCTGTTTATAAAGGTGTTAATTCATCAAGAAGACAATTTTCAAAACATACTAAAATTAAGCAATGGACCAACTTAACTTTCAGTTTAGTGGATTTCATGCAGGTGATTTTTGTGCTTTTCTGACAACCTTCTTTATTTTTTTGAATGAGTTTAAAATTATATATTGTAATATATTGAATCGAGTCGGTTAGTTATTGTGTAATTAAATGACCGGGCATTATTTGTAACATTTGTCCCCAAATGAAAATGTTGCTTTACTGTAGTACGTGCCTGCTAATATAATCAATGCTCTTCATGCAACTATATCAACTAAAGCATTACAGTGTGACAACAAGTCCATTTCAAAACATTTGGTGAGTATTGTCCATACTAACCTTTCCAGAGTAGCTGCTGTCAAGAGTTATGGTGACTCCATTGCCATTGTAAGCAACTCTTAAACCAGAAGTAGTCTTCAATAGTGAAGAACCTCCAGTGGGGCGTATAGAGAACGTCTTTGACTCTACTCCATCAATACGATAGCCATCCAACTGGATGAGAAAATAATTTATGAATAGTAAATAGATTTATTCAGTAACATATTTGCATTGAACTATACTGCATAACTCAATAAGAACTACATCCCATGATTGAAGGAAAGGAATGGGTTGAACGAACCAAGTTCAACAGTCACATTCATTTATAACAACATTACAAAACAGAGAAAATCTTTCTTGTTACAATGAATAACAAGCAAACAGCTGTCATCTGTCCTCATTCAAGGATATCCACACTCCGTCACTTATAAAGTTTTGTCAATGATTTTTCAGGTCTTCAAAAAGTTGTATATCACTGATTTTATTATTCAAATTAAAGAATGAGCTTATTGACCAATTCTATCACTGCTATGTGCGGATGTTTGGAAACTAAAACTTGACATACATAGACATATGAATTGAATATCATCTAGTAACAGTATTTAGAAGTATGACTTACATAGACAACGTGATCGCCTTCAAATATAACTTCGTGTCCTGGAAGTTTGATGATGACTCTTTTCACCCAAGAGACATCTAAGACCCCATTACGATTCTCGTTTTCGGCTTGCACCGAAAACCACCTTTCGTCTCCGGAATCCATATTGCAGGTCTCCGACAATCTATACGTACAATTTCCCATGAAATCCTGTCTCTTTTCAATACTGTCAAACTGGAAGTAATGTGGATCTCCAAAAGCTTTGCAAAGTCCCTCTGTTGTAGATGCTAAACACAACGTTTTTTATTCATAAAATAAGATATAGGCTGGAGAGATTAATATCTGATGAAACATTTCGAAACAATGCTTGCATATATTGTGTCTTGAATGTTTAAGAACATCACCATTTTCTATTTCTATTTCACACTTCTGTTCAGATTTGTATTCACAGCATCATTCAAAAAGACATCAAAAAATTATTATCTGAATGAAATCTACTTGTTAGACAGTAAGATGGTGCAATTCATGAACCATAGTCGTAAGAGAAATACCTTTGATACCAATACATATGAGTGAACACAGCCTCTACATCCAATCATATTTCAGAGTTTGTGAGGGGAATCTATATTGATAGGGAAGATGGCCTTAAGATTAGTTGGTTAATTAGAACATGATTTCAAACGACTTCACCTTCTCAAAGATAACATTCATGTGAGATAATATCACTGACCAAAATCACTTACGCTTCGAGCATTCTTCGGGTTTCACACAAGTACCATCAATAACACTTCGTAGAACCATGTCAGCTGGACAAACGCAGCCAGATCCCTTGCAAATTGTCGGGCATATTGTAGGTTTATTGTAGTTTGCACAAGTTTTTGGACAAGCAGACATACACGTTGTGAAAATTTTGGGAGGTGTGCACTGTGTTCCTGAATGAAATTATATTAGGTTATAGGTTAAATTCTTCATAATTCTTTGCTGCATAGAATATTTATTGTTACATAAACAAAAACAGAACGAACGATGCTTAGTTGGGAATAGGTGTAGTGAGCAGACTTGTGAAATCGTGAGGGAGAAGATCATTTTTGGCTCAAACTTGACACTAGCAGTAACTCAGGTTTGAGATTGTAATCGAACAAATATTAAAAATAAACAATAACTGATACATTCCAAAATTCAAGGGGTTCAGTACTAACCAGGGACACATTTTCCCTCGACTAGATTGTATCCTGGTTTGCAAATGCAGGTAAATTTTTTTAGGCTTATACATGTACATAGGGTTCCAACGTCCTTGGAGAACGTGCTTCCTGGTAAAAAAAAATACAGATATTTCAGGAAAAATATCATGAAACATTGGTTGGTTGCCAAAAATATGCAATGATCAGGTAACTATATAGATATTATAACAAATCCAAAATAAAATTTGCAGAACAAACCTTGAGGAATAGATAATCCATTGTGAAGACATCCGCACTGATATTCAGGCACGCATTTACCTCCATCTAGCAAATAACCTTCATCACAGACACAAGCATCTACCTTCTTTCCTCCACATCTTAGTTTCATTCGAAACAATTAGACAATCAAATAAAAAAATGTGATGTATAAATGCCTGAAAGCTAGTATTGGGAGCTCAATCAATAATATATAACGATGCACTTTTTCGTGCGAAAAATGCTCTATTTATACCAATATTTTTCAACAGAATTATGTTAAACCAGTCTAGCACAGGCCTGATATGATTATTGTTATTTCAATATTGTTAGTATAAGCTGCCTATGGAAGTTAAGATCGGTAGATCTGAGTTCAATGAAAAGTTTTAACAGCCAAGAAACATACTTCACTTTCTGATGAAAACAAGTACTCTGGCAAGATGTCGTACATTCAGTAAAGGCACTATTAGGACCACATGTGGGCGGATCTATTCGAAGAGCCTTTCTCCATCCACAAAGATCACAATCTCCAGCATACTGTGCGACGATCTATCAAGTAAAGGAAAATAAAAATAAAATTACTTACTGACAACTTCAACTTACTATAAAGATACAGTATAGCGGGACAGGAGTAAAGGTTCTAAATTTGATGCTGGAAATAATTTATAAGACAGGCTCGAAGTTACAAATATTATATTTTTGAATGTGAATGGTAGTGGACAAGTACCATCAATACGAAAGGAATATGCAATTGCAGTCTTACTCATAACACAGCAAGTATGTTATACTTTGAATTTTCATGTTTGGGCTTATGGCTTTCTAAATATTTGAAAAAAATAATCCTCATTGCATTTTTAGGTGTACATTTGAAATCAGAATCACTATAGGGAGTTGAATTGTACAGTTTATAGGGAGTTGAATTGTACAGGGAACTGATGTTGGTAATGACTGTAACCAAAATCAGTTCCCTGTACAATTCAACTCCCTATACCACAACCCTGTGGGGTCTGCAGCCTAATCGGCATGCCGCTATGAATTGTGTTATTAGATTAGCATTTGATTTATACCTCCATAAACTATTTTGACAAGAATATTCGAAATGTACATATTTAAGAGCAAAAAAATAAACATGTAATGTACAGCAGTATATTTTTTAGATATTTACCGCAATTAAGTACTTTCTATCTCCATTGTGGGCACATACATCTACGACACAAGCATCGTAATATCCCGTAACGTCTAAAGTTGTTTGACACTTCCGCAGCACTCCCCGTCTCAAAATCTGGCACATTATCCTCCTGTAAATTCAGAAAAAAAGTACACTGTAATGAATTATATTTAAAGTAATGCAATTCCATAATTTCCCTTACGCTCTAATGCGGTCTCTATTTGAACATGGATCTTTTACATCGTGGTTTGGACAAACGCTGTCATCGTCGACTTTATAGCTTTCCGCTAACAATTTGAAGCTTGCCGCTTGGTCTCCATTTCTCATCAAATAATCATCCGATGAATCATCATTAAAATTTCCACAAATACCACAGACCTGGTGGTGAATGAATGAACTCATTGGATTCAAATGCAGACAAATTTATAGGTATATATAGGTTTTCTAAATAGAATTTCAACATTTTGGGGAGGGTATACTAAAAAAAAATGAGGTCGAAAGGTCTAAATTATCCTTTAGATACATATTGTTAGATATAGACATGTAGAAGAATCTTTTTAATAACCTGAGATTTGTAGCTTGTGGGCATGTTGACTGTAACACCAAATCCATTATATGCGACTCGTAAACCGTACGAAGTCTGCAGTATCGCTGAACAACGGGAGTGCCAAATCTGGAATTGGTCAGTCATTGCTCCAGCGACATTATCAGAATTAACCTGAAAGTAAAATCTGATGTCAAAAGCTACAATGACTTGAGATACAATAGTAAGGCAAAACGCTTTTTTACCGTAACTTTGTGATCTTTATCCAGAACTATTTTGTTATTTCCAGGCAACAGTATTATGACTCGTTTAACCCAAGAAACATCCATATTTCCATCACGATTTTCATTTTCAGTTTGTATTGAGAACCACCTCGGGTCAGTCTTGGATATTTCGCATGCTTCGGACAAGGTGTAGGTGCAATTTCCCATGAAGTCTTGAAGCGTTTTCTCATTGTCAAACTGGAAGTAGTGAGGATCTCCAAAAGCTCTACAAACTCCTTCCTCTGGAAGATATATAGGGGATTTAGGGAAACCCAAGGGTCAATCACATCACACATCTACAGAGGAGGTTATTTTCAGTGATGGCCATAAACAGTCAATGTATATCTTCATATAATTGTCCCTCCAGTATACCAATAGTTTTTCAGTGGAAAATGTAATTAGGTAATCAAAATATGTTTAGGAATATAATGGAAATATAATGTGAAACATGGAAAAAATGAAGTATTAGGGCATTCAAATTCTTTATTCAACCATGATCGCAGATTCCAAATTTAATCAAGTCCTCTGACTCACTAATTCTTATTCAAAATTTTAATGTATATAGTGAATAGAAATTCGATTTGGAGTTTGAAGGATGTTTATACATTGGAACATAGCTCGATGGATAAAATATGATGATGTGATCGGCATTGAATTACGGTGAGCCGCCGAATTTGATGCAAGAATGAATAAAATTGACACCTTGTTTAACACCATTATTTGAGATCTTCTTGATACTTTGTCACCAGAAAAAATACCCAACAAAGTCAATGATTTATGGTCCTTATACTGGAACAAAGAACCCGGGCTAACTGTAAACCGAGTTCAGGCAAAACGAAGTTGTATATGTGTATTTTAACGGGGATATTGCCAGGTCCATCAAATTGGTTCAGGCTAACCGCAAGTTCAAGTCAACAGGCGTCGATCGACCACCCGACTTTATTCAGTGCATTCAATTTTTTCACTATTTGTACCTTAAATTTTATGTGTATCTGCTGTTTAAGTTTATCGGAATCGGTTCGGATCAGGGTCTGGGAACAGATTATTTCACTTTCATTGTGTATAATGGGGATAAAAATTCAGAGTTCTCACAGCCTTCTGGACGGGTTTAGTACGTATTACATATTTAAACTACCTACTTTTTTGATTATTAACTCACAGCACATACCTGATGGACAGCTTTCTCGTTTCACGCAAGTTGCATCTTCCTTACTCAATTGAACCATGCCTTCAGGACAAACACACCCTTTTCCTGCACATTGAGTAGTGCACATCGCTGGTAAACCATCCTCGGTGTCGCATGTCTCAGGGCAAGCACTCATACAATCCGTATAAACCTTAGGTTTTTCACATTTCTCTAAAATAAATATCATAAGACTAATATTAGGCTGACTTTTATACTTTGAATCTACGAACATAATGAGCAATAACCAATTGCATCTAAGTTATTACACAACGAATTTTACTGAACATCATAAAACCAGCTGTGTGTGCAGCATAAAATTGTGCTGATGTTCGATGTTCCCTTCGAATTTATAGTAATCTTATATTACATAACCTATTTCCTATCAGAAAAGTTGTTTGCGCAACTTGCAAACTTGATCTGTTACAAAATAATTTTCACAGTCTTTCTCGAATGAAGGACTACTATATATGCCAGCAAATAAGACGAATCGTCTACACATGCAGATGATCTCCTAGGAAAAATAACTTACTGGTACATATGGAATTCTCCTTTGTATACCCTCGGTGGCAAACGCAAGAGAAATCTTGCACACCATTGCAGCGGCACGTCTCATAATGATCAGGTCTATCCAAGAAGTAACCTGGAAGAAATTAAAAGTTCATATAACTATATATAAACGTAGGTTTGATTAAATTTCTGTGGTAATTTTATCATATATCAATATATCAACATCAATACCTGTCTCCACATAGTAGCCATATATTAAACATCCACATTGGCTTGATCTTATACATTTTCCACTTTGCTCAAGGTAACCAGGTTTGCATACACATGCCGCACGCTTCACGCCAACACACCTGAAAGGGAATTTTACAAATGCAGAGATTCGAGTTACTCTTTGAGCGGAGAATACAGTGATTAATACTAAAATAGTTCAATAAAAACTTCCCAGAGACAAAAGACAATCTTTAATCAGAATACGAATGCTTTCGTAAACTTTTCATTGCTCAAGTAAGTTCTTACGTTTCTGTTTCTTTAGGATTGAGACAGGTATCAGTGCAAGGAGACGCACATTCATCATAAACACTGTTAGATGGACAAGTTAATTGCGGGAAACCAAACAAACTTCTCCAAACGCAGATATCACAGGTCTCGGCATATTCTGCGATTATCTGAAAGAATGTAATCACCCATTTATGTAGATGTATGGGAGGAATACCTGGCCTATTGGATGGGGAAAAAAATCTTTAATCAGTTTATGAAAATCCCTTGCTGGTGCTGCTACGCTCAAACAACTCATCTTTGAGTAATATTGATCCAACAGCTAACTCCATAGTAATGAAACTGGTATGTATGCCATGTTTAAACCAATTATATTTTTAAGTGTACTTCACCTGAATAAGAGCAAATTGTTGACCCTTGTTGGCACACACATCAGTGACACAGGCCTCGTAGTAACTAGTGACATCCACAATACATTTGTCGAAGATCGGATCTTTCAGGAAGTTGCACTTATTTTCACTGCAAAATAAAAATATTGGTAAGAAATTGTGCAAAGGCCCTCACATCCATACTCTAACTGATCACGTGGGAATAGACAATGACAAATGATACTAATGAGTAAAAATGAATATTTTCCAAGTACATTATCAGATACAATCACAGCATCCATTGCTATTGCCACATGGAGCTTAGTCTAACCTATCAAACATAATGGAAAATAATTTTGCAATTGTCATGCCATGCTTGCAGCTTCATGGATCCAAAACAGATCTATGCTATAATGGTTAATGACTGAAGGCGGTGATGTCACACATATATGTATATAATTATCAACGTACGCGTCCTTTCTCATTTTATCTGAACAATCGGGATCTTTCATATCATGCTTTCCGCAGTTATCGTCATCGATTCGATGACTTTCGGCTAATTCTTTAAAATTGTCAGCTGTAAATCCATTTTCCATATGCAAATCATCATCGCTTTTTCCATTGAAATTTCCACAGATACCACAAACCTGGAAGACAATAGGATAGATAGATAGGCACCTTGGACTGTAATCAGGGATACCAGATCGTGATGAACGGAGTCTTAGAAAATATTATTGAACCGATTTCCAAGAAACATGCTTATTTTTGATTTACGTGCTTAGTTTGTCTAATTAGAATTATACGTTGATAGTAACTAATCACATATGTTGGTTACAAAGATCGGTATGCCCCTATTCGTTTACCGAAATTTATGAGATGCGCGAGCTGATTGAAAAGGGCAATAGACTGCTGCGGCAGATCAAATTATTATAAATGATTTGATCTTCCTCGATTCAATAAAACGATTTTACCAAGATTTTTGATTTATTTTTCTGTAGTAGGATGTTTTTTTTCGGACGTGCTTATTTTGTTCGGTCAAGGCAGTTAGTGGCCCTGACTATGATACAACGGCTGGGAGTGCACTATTTCGGGTTCAAGTAGCCTTTACAAAACACAAATTAGAAAGGTATATTCCTTTCGGTAACGAGAACTATGAAATAATTACAAAGTATGGATATTAAAAAAGTCATTAAAGCAACATTACATTTAAAAGAATTCTCTGCTGCTGTAAAAAACCATGTGTATTTTTTTTTGATATATAAATATCCAGCATATGATTTATATGCTATTAAAGTATCGAAGAATACTAACCTCTCCCTTGTAAGCACCATTTAGTCTTACTCTGACTGCATCGCCATTGAAGGCAACATATAAACCATGAGGGGTCTTGAGAACAGTAGAACGTGCTGCTGGATTCACAGTATACTGCGCAGTCTTTACTTCTATCACTCTTTGACCATTTACCTGCGAAGAAATACAAATACAAGTTATTAAAAAAATATAATTCAACTTATGCATATGCTTCAACCAGCTCGTATATTAAGTACGTATACAATAACTGAAGGCAATGGTTGGTTGAAGGAATGGAAGTTTAAGGTTATGCCTTTAGATCAGTAATAAAAAAAGTGCCTGTCCGAATGGGTGAATATGAATGCACAGAAATTACTGAGCAATATTCTGAAATGAAAATATTTGGATTCACCGATATTTTTAAATTTATTTATTTAAATTTTGGACTTCCCCTTAGTGACATCATCGAAGACAACTATTTACTCACATGGACAACATGCTTTCCGAGCAATTCAACTTTGATATCTCCAGGAAGATAGACAGTTACACTCTTAACCCAAGAAACATCCATAACGCCAAAACGATTTTCATTTTCCGTGTGAACAGAAAACCATCTTTCATCGTCCTTGTTCAAACGACAAGCTTCAACCAATCTATAGGTACAATTTCCCATAAAATCTTGTCTTTTATCGACACTGTCAAACTGAAAGTAATGCGGATCTCCCAAGGCCATGCATAATCCTTGATCCACAATTTCTTGAGAGAAAATTTGTTTCGATCAAGTCAAGAACAGATATTAATTAAACAACTAAAACATAATTCTCGTTATTAAGAAGAGAACAGCACTTACTTGTACATTTCCCATTTTCTCTTGCATAGCCGGTTATACAATTACATGTTTGGCTATTCGAACCAGTACATTTACATTCTTCTCCCTCACTGGTGAATTCGCCACCTAAAGAAGCGAAAATGTGTTGATAACAATTTATCGAAAGACAAGAAAAGCTTATTGTTTCAGTAGGCCGACAGAACGCTCAAATATCATATATTAACTTATTTACAAATCTATACAACCAATCTTAGTTATATTCTATATTCTATTAACAAATCTACAGACCGTACTGGGAACAAAAAAGTTACTACAATCAAGGAAGTTCATTTTTCATCCATTTTATATATACTGAGTTTTGATGTTAAAGATTCATTTTAGTTAAAATAGATAAAATATAGGGCAATGTGCGATTGAATACCTATAGGAATATATACGCCATTCACAGAGCATCCACATTGGCTCGTTTTCACACATACACCTGATTCCATAAGGTAACCGGGGTTACATACACAGGCAGCAGTTTTTTTGCCTTCACATCTGAAATAAAGAAATGAATTGTGGTTATATATATGTGAGTATCCATATTTTTTATTGCATGATGGATGGATTTTGAGAATATTATCCTGTGTATCCAAAAATGGCATTGTTTCTTTTTGCAATTTGATACTAATATGCAAGATTCAAAAAGTGTATCTAAACATTAGTATTAAAATATTGACAAAATTGGCAAGGCCCTGTTAACTATCCAGTAATAGCAGAGTTCAAGTAAATCTACCGGTTGCCATACATCAGTGGGTCTGAAAAGACATTGAACGGGGACAGTGATAAGATTAATTCCGCATCAGTATCCTTGTCGCCTCGTCTCACTATTCTCTGAGATTTACATATTGCATCTCCTTGCTCTAGAGTTAATCTTATCACTCCCCGTTCAAATTTTGAACAAATGCATCAAAGTCTATTATTACTAGCACTCATGCACATCAATAAACCAAACATCTTCTATCCCCTTACCCAAAACTCGTATATAGTTTCTTACGTTTGCGATAACTTTGGATTAGCACAGGTATCGGTGCAGGGAGAGGCACACTCTTTAAACTCGCTGTTTTCCCCACATTTGAGGGGTAAGAATCCGAAAAAACTTCTCCAAGGAGTACAAACAGCACATACGTCAGCATATTCAGCAACGATCTGAGAGATATAAAAACGTTATTATGCATGAAATGAATTATCGCCCCACTTCTCACCAAATAGATTTCTTCGTACACAGACGCGGTTTTCTGTTATTTTTACCGTGATACATAGTACAGCAACTAAGCTATTTTATTCACCTGCATAAGAACCAATGTTGAACCCTTATAAGCACAAACATCCGTGACACAGGCCTCGTAATATCCAGTGACATCAATAAGGCAATTTTCGAAGATTTGATCTTTCAGTATACTGCACAGATCCTCACTGTGTAACAACATTATAATACGAATGAATTGTTGTCAGATTTCTGGTTCTTGAGAAATGAGGATTGAGTGAATTGATGCTAAATGTACCCAATTCAAATGCAGTTCTTATTATATAAATAGAAGTACGATTAAAAAGGCAGTTGGGAACAAAAACTTCTAATTTCAATATGGTTGTCTGACCTTTTGATGAAGAAATATATTTCTTCAAAAAAATGTCAGACGACTATACATCAATAATACAAAAATTCAATTTTCAAAATGGAGATGTATCAATTTTTATTTTCATGTCACTGTAGTTGCAAACTAATTAGTTCTCCTTCATCATTGTCCTTGTCTCACGAACATGATGTGCTATTATTCTCATGTTCAGTGCATGTGTGCACCAATGAAAGAAAACTAGGCAAAAGACAAGTAAGGATCTATTTTTATATACTACTCTCAACATACGCTATTTTTCTTTGGTTATCTGGGCAGTCGACCGGCTTGACGTCTGTATTCTTGCAGTCATCTCCGACTTCATGACTCGCGGCAAATTGAATAAAATTTTTAGCTGGAACTCCATTTTCCATGACCAGATCGTCACGCGCATTGCCATTGAAATTTCCGCAGATACCACACACCTGATGAAAAAGTAATAATATGCAATGTTAGCTTGACCTTATATACAATATATACTAGCAATTTGAACAAATTTTTCGGCCCAGGCAGATAGTAGCCTTGGTTATGGGTGAGTGCCTGCATATTATATATAATGTGCTAGATATGTACTAGTTTATACTAACCTTCCCTGCATAACTATCAGACAGCGTTACAGTGACTCCATTACCATTGAAGGCAACACGTAATCCATGAGTTGTCGTCAGAACGGTAGAACGCGCGGCTGGACGTACGGTATACGAATCTTGATTTATCTCTGACACAAGTTGATCATTCAGCTAGAAAATAGACAAAAAAATGTTTAAACACCGAATTATTACAGAGTAGTAATCAGAATATTTCTCCACGCACATATACGATATGACCCCCCTCCATAACAACTTTGATATCTCCTGGAAGAAAGACGATGACACTCTTAACCCAAGAAACTTCCATGACACCTTCACGGTGTTCGTTTGTCGTTTGGACAGAAAACCATTTTTCATTCTTGTCTATATCGCAAGCTTCGACCAATCTATAGGTACAGTTTCCCATGAAGTCTTGTCTCTGTTCCACGCTGTCAAACTGGAAGTAGTGTGGATCTCCAAAGGCTTTGCACATTCCTGTAATTGCGTCCGCCTCTAAATAAGTGCAAATGAAAAATAGCAGATATTTAAGAATGTATTTGGAAAATCAAATTAGGAACAGGTGTTAATCGCAAATCAACAATATGTTAGTTTCTAGTAATGGGCATTAATATGGGACTAGGTTATCATTACCATAGTTTACTGTATGATTTAGGAGATAGAGAAAATATTATGTCTGAAAAAAACATAAAGGTGCAACCTGGAGATAACAGAATGTAACAAGCAAATCTGATGGTGCTTCCAGCTACAGAACTTGGTTAGCATTATTATGTCAAGTTTACAACTGTCATGCAAAGCAAGCTTATGACTATCACCACAAATACATGAAGTACATACTTTTCACACACTTGTTATCAACTTCTTCATATCCTGTTATGCATGAACACTTATATCTATTCCTTCCTTGGCATGTACAAATTTTGTTCTCGTCTGTCATCATAAAATCATCACCTGGGATGGCAACATGGGTATGTTATGAATGAAAAAAAGAATTTTACCGTCATTTCCACATTTACTTGTTCTATAAAAAATATGATATATTCAACTGATTTCAATCTAACCTTGACCAACAGATACACCCTCGTATTCACAGCCGCATGTACGAGCAGGGACGCATTCGTTGCCCTCCATAAGAAAATTAGGCTCACAAACGCACATGTCAACTTTTGTGAGGTTTGTACATCTGAAGGGAAAAATAACAAAAATATTGAACATCAATCATCAGAGCTGACTTTTGATTTCCCTATTTAAGTTTTTCACGAATGATGACAAAGGTGATATCTGATATTGTGACATTTAAATGTAACCGTTTATTACTTAATTGTGGATTTCACATATCCCACAGAGAGGATACACCAGCAGTATACTTGGAAATCTAGAAGTCAAATCATACTGTCATAAAAAATCAAATGCTAAAAACAGATAAATACTAAATACAGATATTTCGGATTTACGGTAGGTCAAAATCTCTGTATCTAAACACATACTTCTCTGG